>LKNJ01002854.1:53612-65916 GCA_002120245.1 Maccullochella peelii | reverse complement strand
TTGAATACCAAGTCTAAAAACACTGCCAAAAACAGTACATTTTTAACCACAGATTATGAAATTTAAAAAAAATATATAAAAAAGGTCCCTAAAACCCTCAAATTCCCAGAGGAAATGACCTCATAGGAAGCTACGGTCCTGGGTCCATGGTTAGCTTAGCTTAGCATACAGACTGGGAGCAGTGGGAAACTGCTAGCCTAGCTTAGCACAAAGTAAAAACATCAGTGTAGGGTTGGTGGGGCTGTTTGGCCAGGCACTGTATGTGAGGGGGGTGTTTCCGCTCTCTGCTGCCCCCTGGTGGTTAGTCTGCAGCTAACAGCTGACTAATATATAATATCTGTAACGTGTATAACGTCATGTTTGATATGTGAAAGTGGATTTAAATCTGTAAGTGTACCGGTAGCTCTGCACGTTTTAGCCTTTTGTTTCCACATAAATCACAGACACACTTTGTTTTGTGCAGCTGTAACTTCCTAATAATTTCCAGGAGAGAACTCTGCCAATCAGAGCTGAAATAATTAGTCGATTAATTGATCGACAGAAAATTAATACAACTAGTTTGCTAATCAATTAACTGACACAGTGTGTGCCGTTTGTCTTCTACAGTAATAAAGTGAATATCTGTGGGTTTTGAATTGTTCGGACGTTTGAAGACGTCACATCCGACTCTGACGACCAAACAGTTAAATCAAGAAAATAATCGTTAGTTGCAGCCTTAGTACTAATTACAGGACAAATAGGAACAGAAAGAACTGTTATATTTAAACACAAGTAAACACTTGAACTATTAATTTATTATTAGACTTTTTTTTTTCTCCACATATGTTGAACTGTTTGTTTGTCTGGAGACAAATTTCACATTTTTCACGTTCAGCTGATCCGCTGTCGCGGACTATAATTAATTACAAGTGTATTAATGTGACTCATCAGTACAGAGTTCTTACCAGGAAACCTCACTGAGGATTATTTGGAAATTACAGGCGTGTAAATTACCCGTGCTGCTGTGTTCAGCCTGACAAACAGCTGTTGACATGATCTCACCTCAAGGTCCATTTGCTTGGTTTGGTGCTAAAATGCTAAAAGAAGAAGAAGAAGTGCTCTGAAACAAGCTGATGTGTTTTGGTTTCATCTCCAAACCATATTCGAAGACTGAACTTTCTTGAGTCGATATCATCACAGTGCAGACTTTAAAGGATCTGCATCACAGGAATGTGTCGTGAAAACAAATGAATCCATCAAACCTCGGAGTCCGAACCTCTCCAAGGTTTAGCTAAATCTGAGAGGTCGTCAGGGAAATGAAAGGAAAACAAAAGAATGGAACCGTAAATCTCAGACTGAACAGCTTCGGTTTGGAAATGTAAAGTATCCGACGATACAGTCACAAATATTATGTTTAGGTGAGTAGAGCTAAAACAAGCAGATCAGGTTCTAAATGTATTTAAAGTGGCTTTGGGACATGAAGGATCTGAAGGGAAACAGCAGCGTTCAGATCCATTGTTCACCTTCCGGCTGCAGCGTCTGGAGGTAAGGGGGTAGCACCAATCATCTGAGGCTGGGGGCGGGGCTCAGTGTGTGTTGTTGGGCGGAGGTCAGAGGTTATTACCCTGCTGATAATCTGATCTGAAGGTAGTTTAACGAACATGTTGATAAAGTGATTGGAGTAAACTGTAAGATAAGGTTGATAGAGTAGGAACTCATTTTACGACGTCCACTGATTTCATAGGCATATTAACTTCAGTTAGTTATTTTTACAGTGTAAACAAAGCGCAGGCTGCAGTAAGAACACAGTCAGTAAGTTAAAGTCTGAGTGGAAACCTCCTCACCCGTCCAGGTAAAGACACATTTCTCTTTGGTAGATTTACGCCAAAAGCACGCCAAAGTTTCAGGATTCGCTGGTGGATCATCCCGTTTTTACCGACGACCTTCACACGGAGCTGGTGACGGAGCAGAGGATTCTCAGTCGACGAGTTTAAAGGTTCATGATTCAAAGATCCAGATCCAGCTCCTGTGAAGCTGTCGAGTCGGTCTGTACATTCAGTGTTGGTATTCAAACAGCAGCTCTGCAGTCTGAAGGTCACTTCTTACATTCATCGTACTGCACATCTTATTTACACTAGAAAAATAGAGTTAACAAAATAAAAACACTTCCTGTCTCTGTAGAAGAAGGTCCCTTCAGGAGGACTGATTTGCAGGTTATTGCTCTGGAGACGGTCGGTCCTACAGAGAAGGAGAAGGAGAAGAAGTGAGACAAAGAATGAGGAATAAAGTCAAACTGGAATTGGAAGCAGTGTTGATTTTATCAATGAAAACTAACGAAACAAAAATCAGTTGACGACCATTTTTGTACACAACAAAGACTGAAACCACAGAAAAACTAACCTTTAAAAACTGAAAACATTTCTTTTAAAAAATATTCTTTGACAACCTTTTGAAACCACAATGAAAATGAGACCTAACTATACAAAAACCTTTTTAAAAAAGTGCTATGACAACATTTTCATCAACCAATATATTAGTTTACCTGGGTGCAGGTTATATTGGGTGGGGTTTACCTGGTTGCAGGTCAGCGCTGGTGCGCTCAGGACCGGAAGACGTGGACGGCTCGGATGACGTACTGGCGGCAGATGGGACACTCGCTCATCCTCTTGCCGCACTTGGTGCAGGTGATCATGTGACCACACTCCAGCAGGACGCAGTCGATGGGAGAGTCCATACAGATCTTACAGAGGTTCTCCTCCAGACCGGCAGCACCGCCACCACCGGACTCTACAGGCAGACACAGAGACGTACGGAGCACTGTGAGGGACAATGTTACGGTCTTGAAGAACAAAACTAATTATTTTTATTACTGATTAATCTGCAGATTATTATTTTTTTATTAATCGAATTGTTTGGTGTATATAACTAAAAAACACATCCATCCGAGTTTCTCAGAGTCCGAGGTGACGTCTTCAAACGTCTTGTTTTGGCCGACCAACCGTCAAAAACCCCAAAGATTCAGTTTAATATGACAGAAGAAGATTTTAGAAGCTGAGCTTTGGGCATTAATGGATTTATTATCTGTCGATCGACTAATCATTTCAGATTTATAACACACTAAATACAAATACTCAAAGGAACACACACACACACATATATAAATGAAGCAATATGTTGTGAAATAATCTGATTATTGAAACTGAAGTCATTATTCTAAACTGTTTTTCTGCTGTTAGAGTTTCATCACAGTTTAATTTTCTGATTATATGATGATGATGATGATGATGATGTGAGGAGGATCTTTGTCAGTCAGATATTAACTTTGGACGGAAAACAGAAAACTCACCTGAAGCGTTCACAGCGTTGGCAGCTGAAAGACAAACACAGAACAACTTTTTATTAACAGACATCAACAAAAACCGCAGAGCAGAGAAAGAATCGGATTAATGATGCCTCTAAATAATAAAGACGAACACACGCTGTCCACTGGATGTGTCTCCGTCTCTTCAGTAAACACATTTCTACATCAGGTTTATTCTCAACACACGGTCGGTCCAAAGTGTTGCTTCCTGAAATGGCACCGAAACAGGAAACGCCTGAAAGAACTGCATGATGGAGTGACCATCCATCAGCTGACTGTCTCCTCATACACAGACCTGGAGCAGCAGACTCACCCTGTAGGTTCTGATGGTCCTGTACTGACCCTGTATGGTCCTGGTACTCACCCTGTAGGTTCTGCTGGTCCTGGTACAGCCGGCTCACTCTCTCCATCAGCTCCCACTTCTCACAGCAGCCTTTGTAGTTGACAAAGTTCCTGGCGAGGATTTCTTTCAGCTGCCGGACGCTGAGCGCCTCGATGTCATCCAGACAGCTCAGGTCAGACAGAGAGGCCCTGCGACCCAAAACCGGGGCCTCCTCTGGGTCCCAGGTCTAAACCAGACAGACAAAAGACACTGAATCAGTCTCCAGGATCCAGACTCAAACACCAGACCCTGACTGGGCCTCTGAAAACTACTTTGAACGTTTGTGGCACCTTCAAAACTTCATCCAACAACAGGCCCGTGAGCGGGTGAAACATTTAAAACTTTTCCAGGACAGTTGTCTGGTTTCCAGGACTTTTCAATGTACAGATATAGTTGCATTATAAATTCCAGGTTTTCCAGAAGCCCTGTTTTGGTTTTACCTGGTCTTCATCCTGAACGTCGGGCTCGGTCTCTGTGGGCGGGGCCGGGGCCGGGGCTTCAGGCTCTGCAGCAGGGGGGTCAGGGGTCAGAGCCGGGGTGGGGGGGTCAGGAGTCAAGTTGGAGATGTGAGGGGTCAGGTCAGGGGGGTCGGAGGTCACAGAGGGGGGGTCAGTGGTCGGGGTCTCGGGGACGGAGTCGCTAGAAGGTGAAGGCTGCTGACCGAGGACCAGCTCCACCAGCTCCTCCTGAGGAACAGGAAACACCGGTGTAACTGGGGGGGCTCAGGGTTCAAAGGTCATGGATTCAAGGACTCTCAGGACAACATTTCTTTTCAGAGTAAGATAATAAATGACCTTCTCTCTGCACAGGTGGGTGGAGACCTCGTGCAGGTGCAGGTAGTCCCTGAGCTCCTTCACTTTCAGCTTCATCAGCTCCGCCCGCTCCATCAGGTTGCCGTAGAAACGCTGACAGGTGTGACAGAGGCGGGGGCGGGGCTCAAGCTGGGCAGAGCAACGGCTGCAGTAGTTCTTCTTACAGTCCACACACACATGCTGACAGACAGACAGGTGGAGAGAGACAGGTGGAGAGTGAGCACATGACATATGAAAACGCCAAAGCTGTATGGGACCACCTGTATTACTGTGAATATGAATACAGATGTTTTAATAGTCTTAATCAACAGTTTTTCATGTTGTGAGTCATGTTTTAGTCTTGCTGTATTTTGGCTGTGGGAAACCTCTGCCTGCCGACTCCAGACAGTCTGAGCCCTGACATTGCTCTACAGGTAGAAATCAGACTGCAGCAGGTGGGTGGGGTTACCTTCTTGGTAGGTGTGTCAAAGCACCCCCCGCAGGCCTTACAGGTGTGTTCAGGTGCAGAAGGAGACGGCTGACTGCTGAAGGCCGAGTTAGTGTAGGACTGATGACGTCGCTCACCTCCACCGGACTGTTCAACATCAGCTGAGTCCATACACAACCAGTTACAGCAGGATGCCCACATACCTGAAAATACACACAAATACACTCTGTAAGAAGTATTAAATACTTAATACACAACCAGTTCTAAAACAATTAATTACTGTTAATGAAGTTTAAAATAAAGGATATTTTCCTTAAATTAAGTATTTTTACACTGTAATTTTGTTACCTTCTCTGACAAAGAATCTAAATACTTTCCCACAATTATTTTCTGTGCACTGACAACTGTAGACCAAACCACATAGTAAAATCGAACATTTTTGTGTTCCTGTTACTCAGAACCTAAATTACACTATGACATTCTTACAGTCACTTAAATCGAAAGTATCCACCACTGTCGTTGTGTACGCAGATGGCTGTAGACCAAACTACATAGTAAAAACTGACATGTTTGTGTTCCTGCCTCGTCATCAGACATTTATAGTGTAAATTACATGGTTAAACAGACTTTTACAAATTATTGAGATCGTCTGCCAAGTCGGCGCTATATTTCAAGAAGTACATGGAGCAGCCAAGTGTCTCTTCGTAAAAATCTCCAGGTGTGTTTGAGGATGAGCAGCTGTTTAGCGGTGAGCCCGGCTCCGTTAAATGTGTCATTATGTTTAAGGAGATTTACCCCACGACGGTAAGTTCTTCTGAAACTATCAAGACTTAATCTGAAGATATTTGTCAGCATTTTACTGAGCAGAACTTTTACTTGCATGTATTTTACACTATGACAGTGTTACCGCCACTAAAAAAAATAATCTAAATACTTTTTGGCCACAGTTTGACTGTTGGCCAAACTACATAGTAAAAATGGGCGTGTTTGTGTTCCTTTCTAGTCGTCAGACAATATGATGTAAATTACCTGGTAAAATATACTTGTGCAGAGTACTATGATCTTCTGATAAATTCGGTGTTATGATTCATGAAGCAAGACTCTTATTTAATAAATCATCAGGCATAAAACTGCGTGGTATAGGCGAAACGGATATAACAGCACCTAACTTGGCTATAACGATAGTCAAGTTTACAAATAATTAAAATAAGTACCATTTTGCGTTAACTGTCAGCCGAATGAGTAAGTGTCTCGAGATAACACGTAAAAACTCATGAGTTACGCTTTAGGAGGATTATCTGTTTACCGGTGAGCCAGGATCCGTTAAATCCAACAATATTTTAACGGAGTCTGGCGTTTGGAGTCTGGAAAGTACCCCGGGCTGCTAGCAGGCTAAAGGCTAGGCTATCATTAGGCTAGTTAGTGAAGTGAATCGGTCTGAAGTTTAAAGAAACTAAAGAGTCAAACAAACACAAACCAACAGAGAAGACAACAGCAGCAACAGTTAAACTAGATTAAATTAACCCAGTTAACAGTTTAACTAACAACTAACCGTAGCAGGATTATCAACATAATGAACCGTCTTACCTGTTAATGACAGGGCTGCTACAGCTAGCAGTTAGCTAACTAACCAACGAGTCGCTGCTAGTTAACGAACACTGAGCTGGCGGGTCAAAGCTGCAGCTGTTAGTTAATCAGCATGACGAGTCCGCAGGTCGTCCCGACGGCAAAACACAAATAATCAAAATTAAAAACACAAAAGAGTCAAAGTGAAGACTGACATAACAACACTGCTGAACCAGGAAGAGTTCAACCACGCGCGCGCGCGCGCACACACACACGCACACAATAATTACAATCCAATTATATATATTATTCTGCATAATGAGTACTTTTACTTTTTGTACTTTAAGTATATTTTGCTTTTAATACTTTTGTACTTTATACTTAGTAAAAAGTAAAAACAATATTTACAGTTTATATTTATTTTTCTATATTTACATGAGAATCTTTGGCACAAACATATAGTGTATTTATATACATTTATACACACGTGTGCTGTACTTTGTTCTTCTACTCAACTACATTCAAGACTTTACAAACAAAACATGCAATAATCTCATAAATAACAATAAAATGTCAGTAGTAAGAACTCTGAAATGTTTCTTCCATGTCAATGATCCATTATTATAATCAACACACCCTCTCATATTAGAAATGCAAATTAAATACCTGTAAACAGCTGAAAGTCCAGTCAGAAAGAAACCCAACGCTCCACTCAGTCAGCTGATTTGTTTTCATCTTTCAGTTTTTATTTCTTCACTTCCTGTCCAGTTATCTGGTGCATTCTCCACATTTAGTTTTTGGTGTTTATGCTTTCACTGAATAGTTGGCAGTCTGAATATAATCAGGAAACACACACACACACACAGAAGTATGACAGGAAGAAAACATATTTTTAGCAGGTACACCAAACTACATAGTACAATTTGGCATGTTTGTGTTCTTTGCTCGTCAAGTAATTCATGAAGTGATTGACCGGATAAAACATGTTTAAACATCACTGAGACCTTCTGCTAAATCAGAACTTATTAAAGTGAGTAAATGGTTAGTTTCTGATGAGCCTGACTAACTTTAACATTACGTTTACAGATATTCATCACGACCCCCGATCAGTTAATGACCTTTGCTCTGAAGCCACCATGAGGACAAATGTCACATATTTTTGCTCCAAAACTGGAATAAAAATGAAGACAGAGAGTTAAAGTGGTAAAATTAGCAGAAATATTAAGTTTACAGACTCAGGTGAAATATTAAAGATAAAACAGAAAATTCAACTTGACGGAGAGAAAGGTCGAGGCAGAAGAGAACGAGCTTCATTCTTTAGTCTTCTTTCATTTGGAAAAAAAAATAAAAACGAGGACTCGACGACCCCCCCCCCCGAAATCAAACAAGCTCTGGTTGATGTATGATGATGATAGTTTTATTGCCATAAACAGTGTAGGAAAAAAAAAAAGTTAAAACAGCCGTTTTTATTCTATAGTACAGTAAAGCAAATAAAACTGTTTATCAGCGACACAAACGTTCTCAAAGCGACGCAGACCGAAACCACCGCTGAAGGTTTAAATCCTGTTCTCCTGATCCTCTACAGACCCGATCCTCATCCTGATCCTGATCCACACTGACACACAGAGACCTGAAAACATTCACCTGCACCAGGTTTACTGTCCACACTCTGCTCAGCTTTCAAAGATTATGCAGAAAACACTACAGACAGAAACGATAACTTCATTGTACGATAAGAATTGTGACTTTGCAAATCATTCAAAACTGTTTTTATCAATTTTACAAAAAGGTGGCAGTCGGCTTCTACATGAACTGAAATAACAAAACAGCACAAAAACCTTTAAATTTCTTCTTTTCTGTTGGGGACACGATGTGTTAGCGCCACCATCTGGTCAGGAGTATGTGGTTGCTGATTTAAATGACTCAGGACTGCAATCAAAGACAGATGGAAGAAGGGAAGAGGTCGAGAACAGAAAGAGATGAAGAAAAAAGGGGCAAAAGGAAGGGAAAAATCAAATTAAGCATAACAGGGAAGAAAAACATTTTTTCGCCCTGTCTTTTCCTCCCTTTTCTTGCATTCCCCTCTTTCCTTCCTTCCTTCCTTCCTTCCTTCCATGAACACTGTTTTTCTATTCATCTCTCCTTTCTGTCGGTGAGCAAACAGCTGATAAGAAACGTGGCAGGATGGAGAGTGAAGAGGAGCCTGAGTGAAGGATGACGTTGACAGTAAAAATAAAAGAAATGATGGCAACAAAGAAGAGAAAAAGAAATAAGACCAGACACTTCTCTTTCTCTCACTTCCTTTCTTTCGCTCCACCAGATCTGCGTTTTTTCTTTAAAATGTGTTTTTAATGAAAAAGAGCGTCGGCGCCACCTTCTGTTCACATGGAGATCAGATATTTAAATCGAGTGATTTAAGAGAAAAGAAAAAAAGTTCAGGGATCAAAAAACGAAGAAAAGAAATTGAGGATCAAAGGAGAAAAAAACCAAAAGACACGTTTTTGTCTTTTCCCTCCTTTGATTCTTTCTTCTCTCGTTTTCTGTCGGATGTTTAACAGCAGTCTTCATCGTATGGATGAAGACAAAGAGGAGAAAAAACAACAATAATTACAGACAGACGAAAGGAAAAGGACAGAAAGACACTTCTGTTTAAGATGAATCCAGTTCAGGTGAAGTTTTCAGGGTGGATCAACGGACCAATCAGAGAGATGAGTTGACCTGTGCTCAGTGTGGACGTCTCGTTCTTAAATCTGACTGGACGCGACAGGTTCGACTCACTGCGCTCAGCATAATGTGTCAGATTACTCACCAGCCCGAGACAACCAATCAGAGGAGCACTGACTGTAGGCCACACCCCTCACCTCTGACCCAACTGTTTAAACTGTGCTGCCTTCAGGGTGTGTGGGACAAAGTAAAGAGCATCTGATTAGGTGGTCGTAGTTTTGTTTTTGTTTCCAGGAGCAGAAACAAACTGAGAAGCACCGACAGACGCTGTAGATCCTTCATCATCATGTTTTGGCTAAATATTAAAAACTTGATTATTCCTCGTAATTAATTAATAGATTTACATTCAGTCAGTTCTCTGAAACCGTTTCCCCTTTTTTCTTCACTGGACCTGAACGCAGCGTCACAGTGACAGTTACTGGGGACGCCAAACGGAGGAAAGTCAGTGAACGCAGCACCTGTCTTCCCTGCTTCTCAGCCCTCCACTCTCATTGGTCAACGTCACCTGAACAGGTGGTCATACCAGCAGTGCATCATGGGAACAGAAATCAGAACATTATCACTGTAAAGCGTCAGGTGTCTGCGTTCTTTTTATCTTAAAAAATGTTTCCTTCAGGTGAGTCTGTTACGGGTACCTGGGGGGCGGAGCTTGTCGAGGGCCAGAAGAGTCTGTCCTGACGTAGATTAAACCCCGCCCACCCGCGACGACACGCAGATTAAAACAAACACCGAGAAGGATTTCAGGACAAAAACATGAAAATACTCTTTTGACTAAAGCTGGAAAATGTGATTGACGAGTCACCACGGCAACGAGCGACAGCAAAGAAAGAAAAAAAGTTAATCTCTGACTTGGCCAATCAGGATGAGGGGGCGTGGCTGCAGCTGAACGACTACAAAATACAAAAAATAACCACGAGTTTGACCTCTGGGCTTCTTTCTGTTGGACAGTAAATGGTGGGTGACCTTTGACCCGGCAGCAGAGGATAGGAGGGCGGGGCTACTGGACAAAGCAGGTATGACATCACAGTAAGCGGAGGTGGAGGTGAGGGGGCGGGGCAGAGAAACCCAAAGATTGGACATGCACTCACAAGCTGCTCGTTGTGTTTGTGTTTACAGGTTTATTATTCATCAGAGTGTCAGAGTGTTTCTTCTTTAATCCGACTAAGAATAAATATTCTGATCGAACCAAACTCAAACAGGAAGAAGAAGAAGAAGAAAAGCAGAAGAAGAAGAAGAAGAAGAGGAGGAGGAGGGCGGCGTCCGCTCGCTCGCTGTCTGTCAGGAAGGAATGCTAACTGTGGCGTTTAAACTCATCCCGTTGGCGTGTTTTTTTTGTGTTTTCCTGGTTAAAGTTCTCTATCTGTTCACTCCCTCCCCCTCCCTCCCCCCTCCCCCCCGGCCCTCACGGCCTTCAGTCTCTTAAGGTTTTTCCTTGGGGATCACCTCCTCTCGCGGCTTGGCTCCACCGAAGATGGCAGAGTTTGGGTTGGCGACCTGGTTGAGCGGCTCAGAAACGGTCCGAGGCTTCAGCTGCAGCCGAGGCCGCTGTGCACGCTCCTCTGCAGCACGCACACACACACGCACACACACACACACACACACACGCGCGCGCACACACACCCGTCGTTACCATCTGTTCACACACACCTTGATTGATTTTGCACGAGCAGAAGTTAAGAATTACTTATTAAATGAACAGACTGAAGGTCTGACGGACAGGAAGTCGTGTCACCTTCAGACGGTTCCCTGAAGTCTGTCGCTCCTCCACGGGGGGGTCCGTCTCTGAAGCGACCCCCTGCTCCTGCACCTCCCCCCCTTCTGTCACCGGGTCGACTGCCGCCAGCGCCGCCGCCTCGACTCCGCCCTCCCATGTAGTCGTCCTCTCTAAACCCTGCAGAAACAGACAGGTAGACAGACAGGTAAGTCAGCAGACAGACACCCTCAGGTGTCCCGCGGCGCCTGGAACCTGTAAGGTGACCAATGAGCATGAGATGGTCAAGGTGAAAGGCATGATGGGGGAAAAAACGGGGAGTGGTCCAGCAGCTTCAGGAGGCGGAGCCAGGATACGGGGGTCAAAGGTCAACAGTGCCCGTTTCACTTCTAACCACCTGGAACTCCGGTAACCGGGCGGTGTACCTGCCTCCTAAAGGACTGGCCACTTCATTTACCTTACACCGGCACACCTGAGTTCAGCTCCGATTAGCGTGGTGTAGCTGTTTAGCTTAGCATAACAAAGTGCTTATTTCTACTGCAGCTGCAGTCTGGCTTGTTTTAGCTTAGTGCGGATTGAACACTTACTTTTATTCTTGCGACACTTTTTTAGCGCAACTAGTCGCGACAAACACGAAAAATCAGCGGCTGCTGTTTTTGCCTCCAGCCTTTTAAAACAGTAACCAACAGCAGCAACACGGGGCCGGCTACAGAGCCACTTGTGTTTTTAGCTAAACTTCTTCTTTAGGTTTGATGGTTGTGAAAAAACTCTTCAGATTTCTGCCCGTCTTTAACAAACTTCCCCAAACTCGACTCCTTTATTCGTTTCGTTTGTTTTTTCTCGTTTTGTCACCAAAGTCTTGGGGGCGTGGCCTACTGACGTAACCTACCATAACTCTGAAATGCAACCGGACTTGAAGGACGTGCAGGTAAGGTCCCTGAATGCTCCAGTAAAAATAAATGAAAGCAGCTGCTGTGATAAACATTAGTTTAGTAGTTTACAATGTTTCTGTTCATCTTGGCAAAGTTTAGTTTGTTAGTTGCGACCCCGTCCTGCCATCTGATTGGCTGCGGCCCAGCGGCGCTCTGATTGGCCGGCTGGGTCTGCTGCTGTCCAACCTGAGCTGCTGAACTCTCTGACCGCACCTCCTCCTGGCTGGTCGAAGTCCTCGCGGGAGTCACGTCCTCCTCCTCCTCCTCCTCTGGGAGCTCCTCGAGAACCTCCTCGTCCTGCAGAGGACAGGGGGAGTTTAACACTGAGAGGAGGAGAGAGGGGGGAGGAGCAGAGGAGAGGGGGGAGGAGGAGAGGGGGAAGGAGGAGAGGGGGAGAGAGGGGGGAGGAG
>LKNJ01002854.1:0-50501 GCA_002120245.1 Maccullochella peelii | reverse complement strand
CCCCCCCCCCGACATATAAACACCAGTCAGCTGTCAGCAGTGTGGACAGGGTGGAGTATGAAAGACTGAGAGTAGCAGTAGTACAAATACTATGTCAGATCCGTTACTGCAGTAAAAGTACTAATACCACAAAGTTAAAATACTGCTGCTAGAAGTAAAAGTCCTGCATTGAAAATGTTATGCTAAGCTAAGCTAACCAGCTGCTCCTGTAGCTTCACATTTACTGTACAGATCAATCAGAACCTCTGACTGTCAGAGAGGAAGACAATGAAGAGGAGTCCACTACATGTTGAGCTGCGGCTTTAAATAGCAAACAGAAACACACATCGATCACTCCGCTGATCGACTGATCAGCATCTGAACATGCTGACGTGACAAAAACGTGTCATCAACAATTAATTGATTAATCAATCAGTTGATTGACAAAATAACTGATAGATTAAAGTTCTTGTGTCCTGTGTCTCTCTTCATAATACATCAGGACAGTTTCAAACAGCACTTTGGTCTTCAGAATATTGTGACGCCATTTTTCACCTCTTTCCAGACCAAATTCATTGATAAGGAACAGCCCGATTAACCCGGCGTGTTTTCATGAAAAGAAGACTTTTATCCCGAGATAATGAAATATTAAACTTTTGACCTCAAGGTTAAATCAAAGTATTATAACCACAGCTGTTCTGGGCTTCTGTACAGAAAAGTAATTATATTAGACTTATAGACAGTCTGACATGATGCTGTTCAGACCTCTGCTGGTTCTTGCAGAACTACTCATTCTACACTACTTATAATAATAATAATAATAATCATCATAATAATAATAATAATAAAACAATTGATGATACATTTAAAAAACACGACTAAAAGTCATTTCAGATGCTTTAAAGCTCTAGTTACTTTACAGATTCTGATTATTAATTCAAAATATAAATCAACTAATAAATCCTGATGTAATATTACAGATTAATCTACCAAATGCTCCACCATTAAAGTGATGAACACATTAATGCATCATTAATTATAATCCAATAATATATATACTATTCTGTATAATGAGTACTTTTATTTGAGTCAAACGTTTTAATGCAGGACTTTAACTTGTAACTGTATTTCTACAATGAGGTATTTTTACTTGAGTATCACATCATGAATACTTCTTAAAGCACGGCAGAACTGCCACCGCTCACCTGAGGCTCTGCGGCCTCCGACAGGTGAACAGGGAAGAGCCGTTTAGCTTTCTGCTCTCTGCTGGACTGTAACTCCATCAAACATCAGTGTCTGATGCTGTGAACATGACAACAAACCAAGTTGCTGTCGGTTCTGTTCCCCGTACAGCCCAGCAACTGATTCATCTATCGATAACTATTTTGATCACTGATTCACTGCTTCAGCCACGTTTCCAGCACAAATTCTCTGGCCTGTAAAGTGAAACAAAGCAAAACATCTGCAGACGTCATCTTGATGGGCATTTGTTGTGAAACCCATAGACAAAACCATTAATGGAATAAATAATCAGCAGATGAACCCTTAGCTGCAGCCCTAGTTCATTACAACGACTCAAAATATGTCTCAATCATAAGCTTTAATAGAAACCTTGTTAAAGCTCCATCTGTTCATATAAGTGAGGGTTTTTTACGTTTATATGTAACCTTATCCATGAGAACGGTGGAGGCAGTTTGTCATTATTGTAACTGTGGTTTTGGGTTCTTCTGAACTTAAATGAATAAAACAAATTACAGTCAAAGAACCAGGAATCACAACATGGAGGCTTTGAGGGACCAGAACTTATTTCTTCAGCAGCAGAAACTGAAGTTTAGAAGGTAAACGATCCAAATCTGACCTCCACAGCTAAATCAATGAATCAGTAAGTCAATGCTCAGAAAATTATTCAGCAACAGTTCATCTCAAGTCAACTTGGACTCAGAGAAACTGAGATAAACAAGTTTACTGTGCTGTGATGGTTAGTAGATAAAACCATTCATTGATTAATTAAGTTAGATCAATTGATAATGAAAACAATGGTAGTTTCAGCCCTAAAGATCAGTATATCAACTGCAGGTCTTTTAACCAAACTTGTGACTCTGTTCCTAAAGAATGAGCTGACTCTGAAGGAAAACCACCTCCTGCAGGAGCTGCAGTCACCCAGAAACACCCCAAACAGCTTTCCCCTGTTAGTTACCTGCACCAGACATCAGCTAATAAACAACTAAAATAACAAGCCAGGAAACAGCAGCTGGCCTGGCATTAACTACATAGATCAAAACACATCAATAACAAATAGTCCGGATCGATATCCAGCCTCATGTTTGGTAACTACGTGGATGAATCTGCAGCTGCGGACACATGATGCAGCCATGCGGGCAGCCTGCAGCTGCAGCTCCGCCACCACCTCCACCTGCTGCGGCCTCCTGTCCCGCCTCTCACCGGGACCGGTTCATGATTACAAACACAAAACAGATCAACATTATTTTACCACCGAGCTCCAGGGCGATCCCCGCCACATGGGTCCGTTTGTTTCGCTAGCCCCCGGCTAACAGTTAGCCTGATACCTCCAGGACCGCGGTGTTTCCCAGCCGCTCTCCGCGGCCTCCCCTCACTCCTGTCCGTCCTGCTCATCAAGCGCAGGGCGGGACAACCTCCGGGGCCTGGTCGCCCTGCACCTATGCTCGGGGCGGACAGCAGCGGGAAACACGGCGACGGTCCGGCCGGGGTTTGTGCTTGAGGCACACGGCAAAGCTGCCGTGTGGAGCGGAGACTTACCCTCTGCCGCCGCCGAAGCTGCCGTAGGCCCGGTCCCGCTCATCGTAGCTGTCGAAGTCCGCCATTACTGCTGCTGTGTGTCGGAGGAGGAGGTCCTACACGTCACACGCAGAGCGGGTTTAGCTGACCGCAAAGAGCCTGACCGGGAACACCGACACGCTGACAAAATTGTTTTATTGTTCACTTAATTTGAAAAGTACAGAGATCTCATATAAAACATATGTTGTCCACGATGAATAAACAACTATGTAGAAAAAAGAAACTACCAGGAGGTACTGTTGATAGCCTACAATAATTATATACATTAAGTGTTACAGACAGAAACATTTTTAAAAAGATTTTCAATGTTTCTGATTAAATGTTTGTATTCTTTTAAAAACAGAAAAGAGGGGTCTGAATCCAGAAAATTAGTATCTACATAATTGTATTTGAAAATAAAATTACATTTACAGGGTAGAATGGTTTTGATTGGTGAAAATCATGCAAGCCAAACAGCACATTAGGGTAACACAAAAATAAATTGCATTGCATGATTAATTAGAACATTAAATCAATGAGTGTTGGGTATCAAAAGAGCTGAAGGGTGTCTTAAGAGGAAGAACAAAATGATCTTGTAGCGGTAACACTGAATTCTCTGAGAAAAGGAGACAAATAAGAGGGAATATACTGTATATGTATATAGAATATATACAGTATATTCTACATTATATGGTGTTTTGTTACCATATTTGTTCTATATGTTGCATGTTTTTGTGCTGCTTGTATTCTATTCAATCTAATCTAATTTCTCAATTAAAGTGAAAAATGTTAATGAATCATTTAAAAAATGTCTGTAACAGCAAAATATGAAAAACAAACTCTCTTCTGGAAGACTCTGTGAAACACATTTGATGTTTTCTGTTCTTTTATTTTATACTCTCCCTGATAAAATTTTTAATTCATATTTGTGTATTATTATGTATTTGTTCTCTATATATTTACTGATATTTCCCTGTTCTGTATTGTAATATAACGTTTTGGACATTGGGGAATACAGAAGAGGTTAGTAGATTTTGGCCAAAGAAAAGGTCAGGAGGTCAAACAAATCATTTGGGTTGATAATCTTCAGACTATCACTATACAGAATAATCCAGATTCCATGTAAATCTGATCAGTTAAGGTTTCTTGCACTGGGCAGTAATCAATATCTAATCACCATCCTTTGGCACTCGTTTCTAGTGGAGCAGAATTACAGATTAACTAAAAACAGAACATACAGTGGTTGATAATGTTTTGTTACAGAAGGTTTACTGAATAATTATAATATATGTGAATGATTTTCTGTTTCTCCAACATGATCAGCTGTTTTTCTTAAAACCATCTAATGAAGATGAAATGACAAGCACAAACATCTGACAGTAAGACATTTATTCACGTGATAGATTCAGTCACAACATTAATTTACCAACAAGTTACTTTAGATTTCTGTTATAATACATACAACTATAAGTGTATAAAAGATATAAATCAGGTCAGGGATCTGTAGAGGAACTATATAATCATGGCAAACATTCAAAAGTGCTTCTAATATTTTATCCATCAACATTTATATAGTAATTTAATCTGACAGCAGAGTTGAATAGATATCTCTGACTGAGAAATAGTAGCAGCTGAACATGATGAAGGATTTCCTGCAGCCCTGTTCAATTGTTGGTCTTGTAAAGACCTGGGACCTCTTTAAGAATTGTTGTATAGCTACTTTAGGTCTTTTGTGATATCTGAGGTTTTGTAGGCCTCGTGTGGCCTTTACAGAGTTTTTGAAAGGTTTTAGGGCTATAGTAAAGGTCTTATTTTCTTGTGAAGCTCCTGCAAGTCATGTACAGGTCTAGTACGTCAAGAACCCAGGGCCTAGGCCTCGCTGAGGTCTTGGAAAGCTCATGTAGCATTGCAACTACTTTTAAATTACTTGTAGAGATCTTGCCAGCCTTGTGGAGATCTAGCGGGGGCCTTGAAGGTCTTGTAGACCTCCTGCAGAGCTCTTTTATGTGTGTATATATATATATACACACACAGTATATGCATGGATATACTTTATATGTATGTATATATGTATATATGGATGGATATACGTGTGTTTTGTCTATGCAAGGTATGCTACTCCTATGTCACACTAGAGACTCGGTTCACATGATCATATCATGTGACTGTATCATGCGTACATTAAAGATGACGTAGTACATTGCCACTTCAGTCTGATGAAGAGCAGTTGTGCTTGAAACATCACCTTGGTGTAATAAAAAGGGGAATATTGGAGCCCTGCAGTGTGCAGCACAACTCTGTCTTGCAGATCTTTAGCATAGGTCTTGTAGATCTCGAAAAGATTTAGCAGACATCTTATGGGTCTTGTATATCTTGTACAGGTCTGGCGGAGGTCTTGTAGAGGTCAGGCAAAGATCTTAGACATCGTGAAGATCATGTTAGGATTCAACATAACTCTTGTATATCTTATACAGGTCTAGACCCTTGTAGACCCTTGTAGATCTTAGACACATGTTGTTGGTCTTGTAGATCCGGTAGGAGTGTTGCAGATCTTGTAGACCTATTATAGAGTTCTTGAAGGACACGTTAGGATTTAACACAACTCTTGTAGATCCTGTAGACAAGAGGTGTTGCAGATATTGTAGACCTCTTACAAAGCATGTGTAGAGGTTCAACACAGCACTTGTAGATCTTGTACAGGCCTAGCAGAGGTCTGGTAGATCCTCTAGATATCTAGCAGAAGTCTTGTAGTTCTTGTAAGTCTAGCAATTGTCTTGTCGATCTACAGCTTTCAGATCTTGCAAAGTTCTTGTAGGATCTGTAAGGATTCAGCACGGTTCTTGCAGATCTTGTAGTGGTCTCACAGTGGTCTTGTAGATCTGTCAGAGTGGTTGATCAAAAGAGGAAACTCAGTCTAGTAGATGTGGATGTTGAGGTAGTGGGAAAACATCCAGCACAGAGTTCACTTGTGCTGTATTTCAGCATCTGCCCGGTGTATCGGGTTCCTCTGGGATCTCCCTCAGGTTTGGTGGAGGTGAGTCGCTCTGTGGTGGTGGTGAGGGTCTGGATCCACGCTGTCGCAGGTCACTGGACAGGACATCCTTCTCACCAGGAATCATGGTTTTCCCCAAAGACTGGAAGCACAAAACCCAACACAGGAACAAACCAAACTACAACTCAGACTTTATTCTTTATTCTTTATGTGGATCCTCATTAGCTAGTCTTCCTGGAGTCCACACACCATCTGTGAGACTATCTGTGCTAAAACACACTGAGACAAACTAGAACTGTACAGAAACACAACCAACTATAACATAAAACACGACAACAACCTACATATGACCCTTTTATTTGAAAGTCTGTTGACTTTGATCAGTTTTGTGTGTACCTGGTTCTCAGCCAGCGCCTCTTTAGCCATGTAGTGTTCCCTCTTCATCTTCATCTCCACCTCCTCGGGAATGTCAGGGACCATCAGGTCAATCAGACGGCCAATGAAGAAGACCACATGCTGAGGAAGAAAGACAGGAAGAGCCTTCATCAGGTCACAGCAGGAACTTAGTCGGACCCAAACCTGCTGCCTCATCAACTGATCAACACTCAGCAGGCTGCTTCATAGAGAGGACTCATTTTTCATTTCATTGTGTTTTTTCAGACGCTGAATGTTAATTTATTGCTGACACAGCTCATGTGACTCTCACACTCTCTAGATGTTTTCCTAAAACAAAAATGAACCTGATGTGTGAGAGACACTTACCTCAAACACGATGACAAAACTGAGTCGTATGGCGAGGAGGTGAAAGTACTCTGGGAGGTATTCACCGTCTTCATCCCTGAAACCCAGATACCTTCACAGGACAACAACAACATTATCAACAGTTCCTGTTCAGACCCAATATTTAAAAGTATCCACAGTAAACAAAGTGATCGACTGTAAATATGAAGTCATGTGACTGCCAGAGAGCTAATTCATTGGACAGTTTGGAGACCTCTCGTTTTCCTTCATCAACATCAGCGCTACATGGACCTGCAGGACCTGCAGTGAAGTTGCATACCTGCAGGATATGTGTTCGTGTTGCTGGCTGTAGTTGCGTGGTGATGTTGCGAGTGTGAAGTTGATGAAGCCGCTCAGCGTGCTGTCTCTGGTGTAGCGGTAGTACAGACGAGGCAGGAAGGACGAGGTGAACGCTATAAGGAAAGCCTAAAAACACAGGTATGAAAAAGTTCAGATTCTATTGGCTGCTGATTAACCCTCAAACATCTCTTTGAAGAAGTGACAAAATGTCCAACCTCTAGCCGGTCCTCACAAAGATAGACATACAGGAACACAGAAAGTCTTACATTGCCGAGGACGGCTATGTGTGTGATGAACTGCAGGATGGGGAACCAGATGCCGATGTCCTGAGCTCGCTCAACCACCGGACGGCGATATTCAGTCACAAACTTCTGAGCGTCCAAACGAATCTCCACCCAGTTATTAACAAGAGCGAAGAGAGGAGCGAGAGGACAAGCCGCCACGAAGATGGTGATGAAACCAAACTGAAGCACTGAGGAGAAGGAGGAGCATTTACAGCGAAGAGTCGCTACACCTCACAGGATGCCTCAAGTCACAGTTCTCTATTCATTACAGCCAACCACAACACAGAGAATGTATCCACCTGTCCGGCAGCCAACCGGAGTATAAATGCAACAGGACAGGACTTACCCATCTCCAAGTATTCGCTGAAGAGTCCCTCACAGACCAGCAGCTGGTAGTCTGCCTCCCAGGGAGAAACCTCCTCCTTCATCACCTCCTTTCCTTCCTCCTCCTTCACCTCTTTCAGCCGAGGACTTATCTTCCTCTTCTGCCACCATGACTTCAACTTCCTGCCAAATAATCAGCCATCAGTTTCAGTTAGAAAACTCTCCAGCATGTTTTATTAAACAGGTCACGAGTCCAACATACGACCTTCACGAGTTAAAGATTGCACAAATATTTAGTATCTTGTTTACCGAAGTAATTTTCTCGTTCTCAAAAGTACGTATTGTGTTTGCGCTAGTTAGTATAATGTAATCACAATGTATCTCGTTCACACTAGTTATGGTCTTGTTCCTCTCAGTGTTTGTGTGTTTGTGTTTACGGGCTGATGAACTCCTGGACGTTGTTGATCAGTTGTTTTCCCACCATGATGACCAGCAGCTCCTGAGCAAGTTCAATGAGACATCCACCTGCTCCACACTGCAACACACACACAGAAATAAAGATCTTTTAATGCTGTTATATTGTTGTTGCCCCTTTAATGAACATCATTTCACCCAGAAACAAACGTAAAAGAGAAAAGGATAAATAAAACCACCCAGAGATAAAATCACACTGTTTGACAAAACATTTCTCTTCTCATTTTCCCTTTCACAGGTTTTTCCAGGTTTCTTTCCATTTTCAAATTGTCAAATTCAAAATCCCTTATTGAAGAGATGTGAGTCCTTGTTGCCCTGGGTTTCGCTTCTCAGGCTACATACAGTCTGTTCTAACCATCTGACAGAAGGAGGTCTTCGGGGTCATACACAGCCTGAGAAGAAGACCTGCTTAAAAAAAAACTACTGTCACTCCCTCTGCATGCTTTTTGGGTATAAAGTAAAAAATATTAAATATATCTACATATTTATACTGTCTCCTAAAGACAAGAATTGAACATCAATCAAAGAAAAAGCAGTAAAGCACGGAGCTCATTGTATTAAAGATATACTGTATATATACATGAAGTGAAATAGTAAGATGTCAACCAGTCTCTTATCACAGGGTTGCTGGTTCAATGCCCGGCTCATCCTGTCAGGTTAAAGTGTCCTCGAGCAAGTGTTCTGGCACTGAAGCACAACTTTCTTATTTATAACCTGATGTTTCCAGGTAGTAACAGTGTGAAACATTTATTTTCTCTTTTACTGTTCTGTCTGGGTGAAATTATCCTTCCGATTCTTCCATCATCATCATCACCATCTTCATCAGTACCACAATGTGACAGACTCACGTCTTCGTTGCGAACTCCAAACAGAGTGTTGTAGTTTCCAGGGTAACCAATGAACCTGAGCAGACACATACCATCAAACAGGTGGTTAAACCCTTCACATAATGAACTTCTTCCTCTGTGTACAAACAGAGTTTGTTATGACTGACCCATCAGTGAGGTTTTAAATTAACTGTGAGAACAAACAGCTGGATGTTTTCATCATCAGCCTGCAGGAGGCGCCGTGGCTTCTCCTCTAATCTAAATTATTCAACAAGTTCACAAACCAGCTGACGAAACCCAGCATGCAGACTTCAGGTTTTAATTTGAAAGTCCTTTCAGTTTCCTCATGTTTCAGCCAAACATCATTCACCAAATATATCGAAAGAAGAAGAAAGAAACAAAAAAGACAGGATTTAGGGAAGAAATAAAAGAAACAGAGAAAGTTAAAAATAAAGGAGGGACTGTGGGATTCAGGAAAGAGAAAGGCATCTGGTGATGAGCTTAAGACCTGGTCTGATTGGTTGGAGCAGCACTTTAAACCCTGTTCTGATTGGTTGAACCCTTGAGCCTTATTCTGATTGGTTGAAGCAGTTCTCACCTGCCTTTGAAGAAGGCGATGTAAACTGGAGATGAGTAGAAGTTGACAAACTGGAAGATGAAGACTTTGAGGATGAACATGTCTTCATATTTCGTCTGAGTCCGATGCATCTCTGACAGAAAGAAATGTTTTAACAACATCATCCGACTGAACACACCGTGTAAACTGGATATGCTGTATAAATATATATATACACTAAATACAATAATACTACACACAATAAACACTGTACGCACAGAATAAATCCATACTGTACAACTAGACTCTCCACTCATTTTCATCTGTTATTATCTTTAAAGAGCAGCTTCTTCCCCCAAAACCATCAGGATTATGGACTCTGATTCAGTCAGGACCCCCAATTTAATTAATGTTAAGTTATGTTCCCAGAATGTTTCCTTTAGGTTTTAATTTCTTACCTATTAACTATCATCAAACCTCGCTTTGTAATATTCCTAAAATACTTTTTATTTTCCCTGCAACATTTTCAGTGACTGAACATGACAAGACACATGCCTGAAAACAACATTCCTAAATGTAAAAAAAAGGTTTTTTGGTTAATTTCAGGTTCTTTGTTGGTAGCCTTCCCCAACATTGAGGTTATTAGCTTGTTAAATAATTTAAATGAGTCAGAAAAAACTCACTTAAAACCCAGAAAAGCTGAATTAAATTTGCAAAACAAAAACTACAAGAAAAATATTCCTTGACAACAGCTTTTCTACAAAGAGGCAAACAAAATTGAGCTTTGTATATAAAACTTACCACAATGTGTAACAACTTTCATTATCTGTTATTATCAGTTTAAAGATTTCAAGTACAGCTTGACAAATAAGTGACTTTAGATGTCTTTAGTTTTTGTTCATCAAAATTAGACAAAAACTGAAAATCAAATTACTAAAACGTGACAAACATTATTTTCTGTTAAGACTAAAACCGAGGATAAGGAGGTTGAGGAAGAAGGTGTGACTCACCCCAGCGGGTGAGGATGTGGGCCAGTGAAGTGTAAACTCTGGACAACATGAGGATGACCAACAGGTTCAACACAGATCCCGAAATACTGGCTATCCTCCCAGCCTGAACACACACACTTTTTAATAATCAGATAGATATAAAAACAGTAACAGAAATGTGAAGTCAATAAGCTGTGGAGTTCCTCAGGGAAGTGTCCCTGAGCCTCTGTTATTTCCATTGAACCTCATATAGATTTAAAGAAACATGTCAGTTGTGTTGTGTTGGTGTTGGTGTTGCTGTTGTGGTTGTGGTTGTGTTGTGGTTGTGTTGTGCTCACAGAGAAACTGAAGAAGCTGTTTCCAGACTTGTAGATGATGATGCTGAGGATGGTGCGGTACAGAATTATGGCGATGAGGAACATCAGCACCACAGCAACCTGCACACAGGAACTTTACCAAACTGATACTTTCTTAAACACAACCTGTTGTTTCAGGTCCCTTATTAAACCTTTCTGCTCCCATACCACACCTGCCCTCCAGTGATATTTTCTTTATTTTCCTTGTATGATTTAAAATAAAGACACGTTCAGAGACCAATGTATGTTTTTGAAAGAGAGGAGAGGAAAACAAGCTTGTCGATTGGCCGGTGTATGGACCAGTCAGATGACAGTTTAGTCCTGTGACATCACAATCAGCTGACATACCTGGTATTTATTAGCTGTTTCCTGACACTTCTACCTGCTCCAGATGAGGCAAATATACGTTTGTTCTTTTAGGAGGAATTCTATCAACCATTGTTCCACGTCGTCACCCCCAGTGGATGTGGTGGAAACCCTCCAGATTGTCCCAATGTCAGACTAGTCAGAGGTTAAGGGTCAGAGGTCAGGAGACTCACCATGATGATGATGACCATGCAGCCGGTCAGAGTTCTGTTGAGTCGTTTACTTTCAGGAAAGTAAGGTTCCTCTGCTCCGGTCACCGGGTTCCTCATGGTCATCGGCGCCATGGCCGTGAACTCTGGACGAGGTCGTTCCTGTGGAGGACAGAAGGACAACATTCATGAACTCCCAAAAACCCTTGAGATCAAAGATATTTATCAGCATCATACCTTTATCAATAATATAACACAATATAAGTATCTTTTCAAGTGAGACAGATGTGACGTGAGACAGGTACCTCAATGTCCTGGAATTCGGAGCAGTCCCAGCGGTGAGACAGAGATGAACAACTTCTCTTCCAGTACTCCAGGAAGGTGACGGCCCACAGAGACATGAAGACACTGAGAAACACTGTTCCTCCATTATCAAACAAAAGACCCGCCTACAGAGATAGACAGGTGAACAGACAGACAGAGTGTCAGATAGACAGGTGAACTTACTGTGTGTTCAGACAGGACCCAAAGCTAGTTTCAGAGATGCTGGGGTTGCACAGTCCATGCAAAGACGTGATTAGATGGATTAGTGAATTTGTGACGCAATGAAATGAAATGTTTCAACTTGAGTGAAAGATTTGTCTGAATCCCGAGAGAGGAGAGAGACTGGAGGGAAATAATAGAAAGAACTGCAGAGATCGGCCAGAGTCTGAGCCGAACACAAACACTCACAGTCCATGGCTAGCTAGCTTACAGCTAACATCTGTACATTTGGTCCGAGTTCGGACCAACTTCAGTACAGTGTGAAAAAGCACAACACTCACATTCATTTGAATGAGGCCAGAGTTTTGAAGCAGAGGGCTTCCCGCAAAAATATGCAGGGTCGCCCGTAGAAAAAGTTGAACCAGGCTCAACACAACATAGTGTCATCCGGCAAGGTGGCGCACTGGCCAATCAAATACATAGAAGTGCACATTCCTGGTGGATTACTTTGTAACATGAACTGTGTGTTGCTATCTGTTCTGAAAAGTAGTTCTGATGAAGCACACTGACACCATTACAGACAGGTGGATAGGTGGACAGACAAGTACCTTGTAGGTGATACAGATGCTGGAGTAGTTCCAGTGGGAGCAGATGTTACAGAGAGGACACATGATGAAGCTGCCTCCACTGTCACACAACTCCATCCTACACACACACACACACACAGAGTTACCAATAAATAGTTAACAGGCGTTTAACTCGCGAAACCATGCAGGTGAGGTCTGTCAGGGCCATGTGAAGATAAAGCTGAGTGTCATCTGCATATTAGCAGAGAGAAATGTATTTCTAAATGATTTGTCCAAGAGGAGAAATGTCAGAAAAGAACAGGGTTTAGGATGAATCCCTGAGGCGATGATCACCTGAAAGTATTATCAAACTAGTCACTGATGTGCAATGGATTGTGGGATGACCAAATTCTATACTAGTTGTTTCCTGAATTTGGCCTTGCTCACGTTTTATAACATAGTATTTGACTATAGAGTGAGAGCCTGACAGAGTTTATACTCACGCTGGAACATCAGTGGCCACGAGCCACAACCCAAACAGAAAGATCACTGTCCCAACTAGAGACGCCGGCAACAGCCAGCCAGTGTAGAAACCTACAGGCAGACACAGTTACTGACAAACAGTGGATAGTTGGTAGTTAGTTAGTTACTAGTGTGGTTGCTATAGTTACCGAGCCAGGCAAAGTAAAGTGCTATCTTCTCTCCGAAATACTCCCTGATGTGATCCAGAGGTTGGTAGCGTCTGAAGCAGGACCACTGGGCCCAGTATGCATAAAGGATCTGTCTCAGAGCTAAAGACTGGGGGGGCACCGGCGGGGTCGGAGGCTGGAAACCACCCTGCAGAATACAAGGTTGATTTTCAGTCTGGACACCTGTGCTGCTGTTAGAGTCATGATTTGTTCATTATTATAACTTTAAATGTCAGGGTTTTATTAGATTGCCTTAATAATGATGTAAGCATGTGTAGTAGACGTCTCAGACCAGGGATTAGGGTTAAGGTTATGGTTGAGGTTTGGGGTTTAGGAGCTCACCTCATGCAGCGGGTAGGCAGCAGTGAAGACCTGCTCACTCAGCAGTCGGTCAATTCCCACCCTCCCCTTTTTCACCGAACCGTATGGAGTCCTGGCCAGGATCTCATACAGCTGGAGGGACAGGACACAGTCACTGCAGAGACGCACACTGGACCAAAACAAGCAACCCTCTGGTCCTAATGTCACTTCCTGTCTAGCTGCTGGTCCACTAGCTTCTGTGACCCAATACAATCTTTCATTGAAGGCTTCTTTCCTTGGTCTTAAAAAAATAGAAATGTGTTCCTGGGGTTTTTCTGGGGCTTTGAAGGAGCTAGGCTAGCAGTTTCCCCCTGCTTTTAGTCTTTGTGCTAAGCTAGGCTAACCACACCCTGGACTTATCTGAGACATGAAACTGATTATAAATATTCTGAACAAGAGGATTTACCTGAACATTGGACTGATCCTTTAAATCTCTATAAGGTTTAATAAAAAGAAAAGATGTTCCAGGACGCTTCCCTGAGGAACTCCACCACTTACTGACTTTATATTTATATCTTTTTAAATCTTTCTGTGAAATAGTTTCTACTATAAGTGAACAAAATCTAAAGACAATGTACTCTAAATTTAGTAGATCTACAGAAGCGTAATGCATTAACTTTTTTTCTGAATTCACAGATACCTCAAAATCCTGCGAGAAGCTCTCGCCTGCCTGGAGTAGGCCTACGATTGATGCTGCTGCTAATCAGCCTGACCCTCCAACAGTGCTAGGCTATATGATTGGGGTCAATACATCTAAGGTATTAGTTACACGTTACACCCAAAGTCGACAAACTAATAATAACATCTATATTAGTTAAAGAAGCAAGTATCTCCCAATGTCTCAAGCCCAAACCAAAGTAAAACTGGATTACAGGCGGGACGTGTTTGCTCCCATGAAATCGAGCTCTCAAGTAAATGATAGCTTCTTGCAGGATTTTGAGAAATCTCCTTAATTAGATAAATCAGAAAAACAGAGCAAACAGTTTTTTCTCAAGTGAATGCATTAAGCTTCCGTATAGATCTGCCTGTGTATACATTATTTCCTTTATAAAACCTTTATTAAGTTACTTAGTCTTACCTCCTATGGAAAACCAGTAAAACAAGAAAATGGTTGAAACTAAATAATTTTAGGAGGATGGAAATGCACTCAGGGGCTGACTGGCTGTAATGCTGAGAGAGTTATCATCATTGTGTGTGTTTGTAGATTGTTTAAGGAGGAGGCGTAGCTGCTTGCAGCATCCGTCTGCTGACTGAAACATCCTGGAATCTGAGAGGTCAGTGGGTCTGCATCTCTGAACCAATCAGGATGCCGTGTGTGTGAGGACCACGCCTTCTTTCAGACTCTATATGTTGTGATTTCTGCAGCTCCAGTTTACTTAAGCTTTTTGGAAACTTTCCAAACCTGTCAGACTGACATCAAGTCCTCAGATCAAAACACATGATCAATATCTGCTCATGATTCATAGGTTTTATCTATTTATTAGTATTAGTGTGTAATTAAAGAAGCAGAGATTAGGAGAAAATAGATTCACTTTTCAATGAAAAATTCTAAATGTGTGTCCATGTATTATCTGTTCTGTTTTTCTTTTCTACATCTAATCTAATTACTAAAACCAAAATCAAGTCTTATTTCTGTGGATTTTTGTGTTTTTGGATTTCTCCTCTGAAATCATTAAAATGCCTTAAAATTCATCATTCATTCAGCTCTATTTTCAATTTCCAATTTCAATTTCCAAGCACGGTGGAGAAATGCACTACAAAACAAAATAACAGAAATGTCTTTTTTTTGATTACCCACTTCAGGATGGAAACAGGAAAACACACTCATTTTTGAAACCTACAAAAAATGAAACTCTCATTTGTTTTTTGTTGTCCAGACTGAGTGAACTAACTGAATGAAGGGACTGAAAAACAGCCGTATGAACCAAACACGCAGTCGTTTTCCATTTTGATGCCAACAAAAACTGCAGAAAACAACATTTTGATCCATTATTTCATTTTCCTTTATACAGATTGAATATGAAATAATTTTGTCTACCTATAACCTGTTTGTTTGAAAATGGAAGGGGGAAGGAACCTAATCTCTAACTGTACTCACAGCTCCAGACTACAGTTTGTCGGGGAATATGCGGGACTAAAGCAGGTCCTGCATTATCACCTGGTGATGTGTCTCTATGTCAGAGTTTATATAGTTTATATTGTAGTAGTTTATATTGTCACCACAGGGTGCATTTTCCTAAATAAAGTTGTGTTTAATCAACTGACTGACACACAGACAGCTCGGGGCCAGGCAGTGTTATTCCACCACAGCAGCTCTGTTTGTTTTCTGGGTGTCTGAGCTTATAAAGAAGCTGCCATGTAGCGTTCACTGTCCCGGCCCCTTTGGTACATATACAATGCAGACAAGGTGCTAGGTATGGGTGGGGGGAAAACAGCAAATGTTTACCCCCCCACACACCCAAATACCTTAATCTGGATATCACGCCTGCTTTTACACATCACAACCTTTATTTTTCAGAAAGTCTCTTTTTAAAATGTATTTTATAAAGATGTAAAACTAAACCAACTGTGAGCTCACCACCTGGTGTCTCTGCGTCGTCTTGAAGAACGTCTCCCTGTCGTCGCTGCCCAGAAACCTGCAGACAGAAAATAGGTCAAACAGCTGCTCACAGCTGGAAAACAGTGTGCTGACACTTCAAATGCTTTCAGCACGTACACGTCACACAACATCCAGATTGTTTCCCTACTTTCATCTCTTGTTGTTTAACTGAGAGTCTGATAATTATGCCACAACTCACACTTCAACTCCTTTCAATCCTTACACTTTAACTGACACTTCAAATTCTTTCAGGTCTCAGATCTTCACCTTTGAAGAGAAAAAAAAAAAACTTTACTCCATTTACTTACTTCACCGACACTCACGTTTCAATTGACATTTCAACTTCTTTTAGCCCTTCCATTTGAACTATTCTGAAAGTTCAAACTAAATTATCTTCAGCAGTGAGCACACATACATTCATTTAAAGATTCTTCAGAAAATTGAGACTTTTGTAGTTTAGACACCCAGAAAACATCTGACAGCTTTGGCTTCTTTTGTTAAAAAAAGAACAAAAAAAGAGTTTTGTAGTAAAACATGTTTAAATTATTAAAGTACGGTATTGAAACTCAGGTACTGACACTTTTGAAAAATGTCAAAAGAGAAATGATCTGTATTCTTAACAGTAAACTGACTTTTGATAAAGTGATGAAATAAAACAGGGTACATAATCAATCAATCAATCAATCAATCAATCAATCAATCAATCAATCAGAACAGTGGTCTGTTTCTAATGTTGTTACCTCTGCAGCTTGTTGGTCCTGAACTGACAGGTGTAGTAGTCAGGTGGAGGGTTGGGGATGTCCTGAGACAGAGGGTTGGGGAGGGACAGCTGGGACAGGACATTCTCAGACCAGTTAATGATTGGAGTGGTGACCACCTGCAGGAAGACAGAGGACACACTGAGGACACACTGAGGACACTGTGAGGACACACTGAGGACACGGTGAGGACACACTGAGGACACGGTGAGGACACACGGTGAGTACACACTGTGAGGACACGGTGAGGACACACTGAGGACACGGTGAGGACACACTGTGAAGATACACTGAGGACACAGTGAGGACACACTGTGAGGACACACTGTGAGGACACAATCTGAGGACACACTGTGAGGACACGGTGAGTACACACGGTGAGGACACACTGTGAGGACACACTGTGAGGACACACGGTGAGTACACACTGTGAGGACACGGTGAGGACACACTGTGAGGACACAATGTGAGGACACACTGAGGACACAGTGAGGACACACTGAGGACATGGTGAGGACACGGTGAGGACACACTGAGGACA
Organism: Maccullochella peelii; assembly: GCA_002120245.1. Lineage (NCBI taxonomy): Eukaryota > Metazoa > Chordata > Actinopteri > Centrarchiformes > Percichthyidae > Maccullochella > Maccullochella peelii. The sequence continues at coordinate 33,333 of LKNJ01002854.1, read as the reverse complement.
CGGTGAGGACACGTGAGGACACGGTGAGGACACATTGAGGACATGGTGAGGACACACTGTGAGGACACACTGAGGACACACTGAGGACACGGTGAGGACACGTGAGGACACGGTGAGGACACGGTGAGGACACACTGTGAGGACACAATGTGAGGACACACTGAGGACACACTGAGGACACGTGAGGAGACACTGTGAGGACAAACTGAGGACACGGTGAGGACACGTGAGGACACGGTGAGGACACACTGAGGACACGGTGAGGACACACTGTGAGGACACACTGAGGACACACTGAGGACACAGTGAGGACACACTGTGAGGACACACTGAGGACACCTTTCAGTGTTTTTGACAGAATCACAAATCAATAATTCACAGTTCTTATAAAGGACAGAATGTGTGGAATAATTGTTTGTATTTGTACTTTAATATAACTTTTTGTCAGAAATTCATCTCCTTTGTTAACATTAGAACACTATGAATTGTGGGTAATTCCATTAAGCAAAGTCTGTTACCATGGTTACAAATCGATCTATTTTAACTTCTCTACTTAATCGGCTTTTTCTGAAGCATGAAAAGACTGTGAGGAAAATCCAGAAAAGGTTTGTGATCAAAATAATAGCTGGTGCGACTGAACTTAGATATGAGGAGGAGGAGGAGGTGGAGGAGGAGGTGGTTTACCTGCAGAGGGACTCTGAGACTGATCTCCTCAGCGTAGTAACACAGGATGCTCCACGGAGCACTGAGGAGGACAAAACAGATCCTCATCTTCGTCTGAAGGACCTCCTTCTGTAGAGAGACACACAGAAAGTGGTCTAAACCTCCTCAGTATCAGCTGGAACTCTTCACCCGTGGAGTCCCACAAGGTTCCACTCTGGGTCCTCTTCTCTTTTCTCTTTACGCTCCCACCGGGTCACATAATGCACAAACGTAATGTTCCTTATCAAGGCTACGCAGACTACACCCACTTACCCACCATACCCGATGACTGCACCACCCTCTGTGAACGTCCATCTGTAACTACGTCAAATATTCAGCCTCAGCCTCAGAGATGATTTGGAAAATTCTGATTCGAGTAAAGACCTAAAAATGGGGATTCAGAGCCAGAACCGTGGACTGTGGGAAACTGATGGACACTTTCATAATTTATGACAATTTAAAGACGTAATTAGTAATCAATAATCAACTCTCTACCGAGCCGGACTTAATTTACATAAAGTTAGCTCCAACAGTCCTGCTTAAATGATGCATCAATAATAATGATCCAATAGTAATATAACATTTAAAGGACCCATTCAGCTGCTGCTTTAATTCTTGATATTTTAAGTACATTGTACTGATAACACCTGTGTACATTTATAGAGTATAAATACATTTTAAAGGACTTCAGTGGTATTGATATACTCGATATACTTCCTGATGAGATGTGACAGATGATGAAACAGGAAGAACTGATCAGTTTACAGCATTCACTGTTCAAACACACTCCTGTTTGTTCAGGTGTCTCAGAGTCGTGATGTTTGTTTTGCTCACCTGCTCCAGCAGGAGTCCCGAGCATCTCAGTTGGTCCAGGAACTTCTCCCTCCACTTCCTGTGGGTGGGGCTAACACCTGTGCTCTCCTCCTCCTGTGAGCTCCGAGGCTCCTCCCACACCAACACGAAATCTGTCCAATGGGAAAACAGGCTTCAAATCATCACTGATGATGTTTATATGCTTAGAAACAAACCGGGCAGTTTGACACGTTAAAGACGAAGCTTTAACACCAACAGCAGCTCTTCTGTAATAATCACAAGTTCTACATCCACAGTAACAAAGTAAAATGTCCAAAAAACCTCCCGTTAATGTTCTAATGTAAATGATCTAACGGTTATTTTCAGTTTTGATAAATGTGCTCGATTATTTTCTTCCCTTGAGGCAAATTTGTGATATTAGACTATATAAATATAATTGACTTGACTCAAGTGAAATTAGTCTGTAAAATGTCATAAAAGAGTGAAAAGGTTCAGGGTGACGTCGACCAACAACCCGAAACCCAAAAAGATTCCGTTCACTGAGATATAAGACAGAGAAAAGAAGAAAGCTGGAGCTGGGGATGTTATTATGAACTAATAATTGATTATCAAAATTGTTCGCAATTAATTTTCTGTTGTAATCAACACATTGTTTCAGCATCTCCTCTCTGCTGTGCTGCTTTGTTTATTGATTATTCTCAAAAATATTCTGTTTACTCTCAAACTAATCAATAAAGTGAAAATGTTCTTCAAAAAGCTGACTGTACTTCCTGTGTGCTTTATTTCCTGCTGTCAGACTCCCTGCTGCTGTCGCACCTGTGCAGGTGTGTTAAAGGTCAGAGGTCACCTGCTAACTCAGCTTGTTAACTGTCCTCTCAGCTAATATTGACAGTTTGTTTCACTCACCGACTCGAGTCGATCCGTCACTGAACACGTTCCTGTTCGCAGGCTCAACAGGTGCATTCTGGGAAACAGTAACAGAGTGATTTAGCACAGGTAACCTGCACGTTCACCTGTCGGAATCCAGAGACTGATTGACTCTGAATTATGGTATGATGTGAGTTCTCTCACCTCATTGGCTGATGTTTTTCACCTGTTTTGTCTCGTTTAACAAGATTATATCTGTCTCTTTAGCTGCTAAATGCTGCACTGTGTTCACCAGCTCGCAGGACGAGGACAAACAAATCAGAAGGTTGAGTATAAAAGTTATTTCTTTCCCTTCATCATCACAGTTTTCTCTGATTGGCTCCAGTCTGACGGCCAGTGTTTGTGTGTTTTTATTCCTTCTACAGTCCATCAGAGCAGAGTTGACTCTTCCTGCTGTTTCATGTCTCCATTGTTGTTAATGAGACTGAAGACAAACACTGTGGTGAGAGGAAGTACAGAGAAAACATCTACTGTTCTCTAATGTTTCATCACTCAGTGTTAAACTGTGTGGAGCCGCTCTGTCTCACTTCATCACGCACTTCCTGTTTCCTGCTGCAGCCACGCCAACAACAGCTGCTGGTCTCTGAACTCACGAGGTTCAGTCTGGAAAGGTTTCACAAATCCACCTTCTATCAGCTCCAGAGGTGTCTGCAAGTTTGGCTAACAGTTTCCACCTGTTTACAGTCTTTGTGCTAAGCTAAGCTAATCACGTCATGGATCCACTGAGGTCGGGTCTTTTGTATTTGTTCTTGGAATTTGAGGATTTTAGGGACCTTGGGTGATTTTATATTCTGTAATTAAAAACATACTATTCATTTGAATATTGACTCGAGTGTTTTTAGACTCAGCATATTTAAATGTGACTACCATTAAGGCCAATAAAGTACGTGATTAATAAAGGATTCAGTGTTTGATTCTTTAAAACTTTAAAACTGCTTCATATTGGGGAATAAAATGGTAACACTTAATTTATGAGGCCCTAATTTCCTAGAAGGTTTCCTGGAAAGAACTCTGTAATCTGGTATTAATTATAGAGAAAACAGAAGCGGAGTTAGTTTAGTTACTCGTGATGAGTTAATGTTGACGAAAGAATATAATGGCTAATTAAACTACAGGCTATGGCTAATAACACATAATGTGTGTTGTGATAAAATTGTAGTATTTTTAGTTGTAAGTTCTGCGTAAATACAAGAAGCTGCTTCACTGTGGAATAAATGTTTTTCTGGTAGTTTGCGTTGACAGATTGAATTCAGTATTTCAGGGTTTTGGTTGAGTTTCAGAGAACAAGAGGATTTAATAACGAGGTGAGAAGCTCCTGTAAATCTGTCTGATTGATCAGAAACTACAGAGGATCCAGGACACTTCCCTGAGGAACTCCACGCGTCGTTCACTTCACTTTTCTGTTCGTCTGGACTGATAAATGTCAAATGTTTAATCTTTCCAATAGCCAATCAGTGTGTTATTGATCAGGTCACACACAGCTGTTACCATGGGGATGCTGCCGTAGTTGTTCTCCGGCTTGGTTTCCATGGCAATGAGTGTAGCGCTGTCCTCCCTCTGCTCCCCTCCCCTCCTCATCGTCCCTCACCTCCTTCGTCCTCCTGCAGATTCTACAAACACTCAACACGCACAGAAATATATAATATATATAATAATGCAAATACCTGTCATGTTCCTAAATGTATTTGCGCTTCATCACATTTCTACAAACTTGCAGCTAAACAGCAAGAATAAGGGCATTGATTTTGGTTTCCATACACTGAACATGATCGATACTTAATCAACTGTTGACTAAGCCCCGCCCCCTCACTTCCTGTTGCTCACCTGTCAATCAATTCTCTCGCAGCAACACGTGAAACAACAACAGAGACGTGGCTGACATTAATAAAGTTAATAACTACAGAGCAGCGGAGGAGTGGAAGAAGTATTCAGATCCTTTACTGAAGTAAATACCATAGTATTTAAAAGTACTCCATTACAAGTAAAAGTCCTACATTCAAAATGTACTTAAAGTATCAAAAGTAAAAGTATTTATTACGCAGAAACATTCCTGCTTAGTTTAATGGTAAAGTACTGCATCATATTTTATGTGTTTTGTGCCGAAATCTTAATTTGTAAAGTAACTAAAGCTGCCAGATAAATGTGGTGCAGTAAAAGGTACAATATTACCTCTGAGATGTGGCGGAGTGGAAGTACTTCAGTACAGTCCTTGAGTAAATGTACTGTAAGCTAGGAGTTCACCACGTTGATGAGGGTTTTAGTGGAAACAGGACTTCCCAGTGCTGGACAGGTGCCAGCTGGCAGGGCTGTGATTGGCTGCAGGGTTCTCAGTGATCAGGTGACGTCCTTTAATCTCCTCCAACCTGTTTGATCTGTTTTTATTCATTTTTAATGCTTTCAGTGAACTTTTATCTTTTTATTTACATGTGCATTATTCTCAGTCAGCTGTCAAACACCTCTCTGTATGAAACTTTAACAAACAATATGATTAATTGATTGATTGATTGACTGATCGACTGATTCTAAAACACAGATTCAGTTTATAAAATAATCAGATGTTTTTATTGAAATATTCAATATACTCTTCATCTGTCTTCCATCAATAATCGATCAGCTGATTGTTTCCTCTGATCGCACATTTTAATAAACAGCTGGACTTAATCAATAACCATCAATACACGCCGGCTTCCTGTTTATATTTTATTTGATAAACATCCTTAAAATGTTGTTTCTTTTTCATGTTTTTATTCTTTAACTTACGATTATAATTAATTAACATTTTGACGTCTGTGTGTTCACCTCTTCTTCTTCTTCTTCTTCTTCTTCTGTTATACTAATCTGTGTGAAGGCTGCTGTGCTAATAAAGTTTGATTGATGAAACAGATTCAGTTTATAATGAGATGAAACTGAAAAACATCTGAATTCTACCTGAGTCAATGTATCTGATTAGATATTCCTACTGAACCAATCCGAGGCTTCTGTTTAAACTAATCAGACTGAAAGATCAGTTTGGAGACTTATTGATTAACAGACAGACAGCTGATCGTTTACTTCCACCTTCAGCTCTCACTGTGGACAATTTACTCAAGTACTGCACTTCAGTACACTTTAGAGGTACTTTGAGTATTTCTACAAGGTGGTACTAGTACTTTTCCTGAAGTAAAGGATCTGAGTACTTCAACGCTGTCAGTTGGCGCGATTAATTAATTCCAATCAATTATTAGTAAAACGGTTTCACTAAAGTTGCATCTTTTAGTCCGTAAACAGCAGGTCGACTAAATAAATGTTAATATTCGTCTTCAGCAAATATGAAAAATCAAATAAAGTCTAAGTGATCAATGTTCACTGTTTCAGAACATTTTCTTTATAATCAATTCCAAATGACACGTTTCTGATCAGTAAAATATTATTAATCACCGATAAATTAAAAAATAAAAATAAAAAAAATTAAAAATTAAATATAACTGTTATAAAGAAACTGCACCTGGAGAGTAAATACAGACAGTTTCAGAGTTCAGACCAAAACACACATCAAACACTTAATCAACAGTATTGATTACGTATTAATACACACACACACACACACACACAGTCAGGACTCACCTGTGCGTGCAGTCCGTGCCGGGCTCAGGTGAAGCTCAGGTGAGTCTCCAGCTTCGGATCAGAGCGGCCGTCTCTCTCTCTCTCTCTCTGTGTGTGTGCGTGTGTGTGTTCAGTCTCCAGCTGCAGACAGAGCGCTGTAAGCCCCGCCCCCTCGTGTTAACCCCGCCCCCTGGCCACGTGTCACCTCTGCCATGAAAACAAACACTCACCTGTGGTTTGTTCCTGTCAGGTGTCCTGTCTGACAAGGATTTAAAAAATACCACCGTGTAGAAAAACTCTTTTTTGCATTAAAAATCTTAAGTAAAAGTATCAGCATCAAAATATACTCAAAGTACCAAAAGTAAAAGTACTCCTCATGCAGAATAATATATATTACTGGATTATTGATTATTGATGATTCATGTGTTCATTACTTTAATGCTGCAGCAGGTGGAGCTGCTTTTAATCACTTTATATTCTGCTGGGGATCAACAAAGTCTTATTGATATCACATCATCATTTATTAGTTGATTATATTTAGTTTGAATAATCTGAATCTGTAAAGTAACTAAGGTTATCAGATAAATGTAATAAAGTAATGTAGTTTAGATCTTCATGTGTCTGGATTTAACACAAAGAATATACATTTTTTACAGTGCATATACACATGAGTACTTTTACTGAGAATCCTTGTGTATTTTTACTGAAGTATTTCAGTAAAAGTACAGCATTTTCATGACTTTATTTTGAAGTAAAGTCGATGAGACGTGCAGTATTATAGATGTGATGAGTGTGTAGGTTTTAAAATCAGAGCAGGACCGAGAGTTTTATTGTGTTCAGTGTTTATTATGTTTCTGTAGATCTGTTTGTAACGCTGCTCTCTGATTGGACGAGCAGAGCAGCGACGCTCCCTTCAGGACAGAGACAGAGTTTTCAGCAAGCTGAGTTTATTCTACATCAGATCTACTGTCGTCTACTGTACACACAGATTATTACACAGAGACCCCTGACACACACACATTTATACCTCTATACTTGTGAGGACCCCCCCCACCTCCAGAACTGAACCCAGACCTGGTCCTAACCTGAACCTTAAAATAGTCCTTTAAAGCAGTGAGGACCGACCAAAATGTCCTCACAATGCAGAGATGTCCTCACTATGGTGGTTTAAAACTGAAATTGGTCCTCACAAAGATAGACGTACATCTCTCTCACACACACACACACACACACACACACACAGAAACGTCTTTGGCAGGAAGCAGCTTCTTCTTCTGCTGAACAAACGACGGCACGCACAGGAGCTGCATGGGAGTGGACGGTGATTTCATCGGGACAGTGATGTCATCAGGAGGCGAAGCAAACACACACACACACACACACACACACACAACTTCAACATCTGAATATTCAGGTTCTGTTCCAGGTGAGCAGGCCAACAGCTCCTCCTGCTGTCAGAGTCAGGTACCTGTGCTGAACCGTGACACTAGAGGATTCTGGGTAATGAAGTCGAGGTAACATCTTTAAACTAAACCAAACTGGTGTTTTAAGCTGTGATGTGACTGAAACACTTCTACACTCTGCTTTATAAACACTTTATATTTACTCAATATTACAAGTTAAATACTTTATTTCTTTGTCATCATGTTTCATAAAATATTTATATCACTGCTCTCGAAGGGGGTCTGTATTCATCAAACCGCTAAAAGTAACATTTCAGTGAACGATAAAACAAAAAAATGGTTTTATTTATTTAGTTATAAAAACAGAACCTGTCCACCCCCCACTTCATTTGAGTCCTGAACGCCCCACGTTCATATCAGTCCCTGAACGCCCCATGCTCATTGTAGACCCTGAACGAGCTCAAACAAACGGCAGATTATTTTACTTTTTAAGGCGTTATAAGGCAATATTCCAACGACAGTTTTATAATAAAATCCAATTTTTAAGGCGCTTGCTTTCTTCTCACGGCTGAGGCCACTGATATCAATTAAGTCTGATCGATCAACACTGAACTGGATGTGAGGTTACCATGACAACACTAGCATAGTGGTTACAGGGTGATGACGTGTTGCGAGGTTAAAAGACGACTGACTGAACAACATTTACATTGAGAGGATAATTTATACCTTAAAATGACGGATAATAATGATTAAATTAAGGTATTTCTAATGGGATAGGTGCTAACTAACAGATCAGTTAACGGGTTGTAATATATTATGGTATTTTTAATGGATTATTTTGTGTGACCAAGAGACACCCTTTCTTAATTTACCTTAAAATAGCCTTAATTGTTCAGTTACGGTCAAAGTTTTAATGCCATTTAGTCAGTTTTATCCCATTTATTTTTGACCCATTGATTAACCCAAAATATGGAGTGAAGCTTTTGATTCAGATGAGTTTTCAGGGTTAAATTTTAAATTTTAAATTAAATTTTTAAGGCGTTTTTCTGAACTTTTAAGGCAACACTTCAGATTCAGTTTAATAAGAATTCTCATTTTTAAGGTGTTTATTGTTGAATGCTGTCGCAAAACTGACGGTTGATGAAGAGAGGCTGTGTTTGGGTTACCATGACAACACCAGCATGGCGGTTAGTGTTTACAGAGTGTTGTCATGTGGAGTGGTTTAATGTGTACTGACATCCTTTAATTTCTACTTTAAATTCCATTAATTCGCCCTGTAATACTGACTGAATTAAGGTAATTTTAATGGGATGTTAAGGTGATAAACAATAGATTATAGATTAGATTATCTACATGTTTTAAGAACCTTTTAAGGGGTAAAAAAAGTTCTTAAAATTCACCAAATAACAAGAAAGCCTTAATTTCTACCTTAAAATGGCCTTTAATTTTTCAATTAAGATGACAGTTTTCATGGTATTTGGTCAATTTCAAGTTGTTTTTACTCCTTAAAAAAACCCTAAAACCATGCAAATAATCCATTAAACCCTTTAATATCATAATCCATTAACCTATTGATTAATCAACCCCAAATGTGGGTTAAACCCCGAAAATTGCACCTTAAAAGCCCCTGAAAAACTGAAAAAGTAATCAGACAGCAGCTTCCTCTGGCCATGACCGATGATGTAATAGTTAACTTTGTATGAGGTCATCACAGTGATGTCATCAGAGAGAGAGAGAGAGAGTTACCGAGCTCTTTCATACAACACACACACACACACACACACACACACACACATGAACCAAAGCCCATTAATAATAATAATAATAATAATCAATAACGGTAATAAAGCAGAAATCAGCAACATCATCATCATCATCATCGTCATCATCAGTCCTTCGTGTCTCTGTGTGAAGTCCACTGAGTCCATTTAGTTTCCAGACAGGAAGTCAGTCTGATCGTCTCTAATTAACAGATTTATATTAACTGTATGAAACTGAAGGACACACCTGCATCGCCCCTAAAGATCACCTGATCACCTCTCCAGGTAAACTCCTCTCATTAAGACACCAACCAGCCGGTTAATTAAGAAACTCACCTGTCAATTAACAATCTGACTTGTTAACAAACTAAATATTTTTTGCTGAATAACAGACGAGTTTCCTAACTAACCTGTTAATTAATGGACTGACCCCCCCCCTTCAGTCTGTCTACCAGACCTCGCAGCGCCTCCCGGTGTTCATGGGCGTCCCTGCAGGACAGTTGAAGTGTTGGCTGAAGTCCGGAGAGTTGGCGAGCGTGCCGATGACTCGGTATCGGGGGGGGCTGTGGGGGTCGGTCACCAGGCCCTCGTGAGCACTCTCTGGTGTTCGAACTGAACACCACACCTGAAAACACAAAACAGGAGACGTCTCACAGCTGCCGTTTCATTAGACCGTCGGTCAAGTTTTCTCCTGATGATCAAATGTCCACTTCATTTCTCTTCAGTGTGATGCGGCGTTCATGTTAGCTGTCCCCTGATTGGGAGGGGGGTTCGTTTTACACAAGACTTGGCCCCAGTATAGAGTCCTGTGGGACACCGTTCTGCTGAGAGCGTAACTGAGATGTTATTGATTGTCAGCGTTGTCTCACCTGAGCGAATCCCACAAAGAAGAGCTGATCATTGGTCAGGTTGACGGCAGGAAGTCTCTTCTCCTCTCCGCTCTTCCGGACCCACGACCGGTAGGCCTGAAGGAAAGACGTCAGTTTATTAGTCGTCATTCTGTAAGAAAGATATGGTATGATGACACACTAACATGGTGTGATGAGATGTTCTGGTACCTCAGAATGACTCAGAACAGAATATTTCGGTTCAGTAAGGTTCATTTTGATGTCACGTGTTCATACTAACATGGTACGCAGCCTTCAGTCCTCCGTTGTCGGCGATGTTTTCTCCGAGCGTCTGTTTTCCATTGACGTGTTCTCCGTTGACAAGGTAGCGGCTGTACTGATCCACCATACACTCTGTTCTCTGACGAAACGCCTCCACTGACGAGTTCTGCCACCACGGCCTCAAGTTACCTTCCTTATCATACTCACGACCTGAGGACGGGAGGGAGGACATCTCAATGAACAGTTCACTGTTCACCTTTTCACTCAGTTCTCTCTGTCATGGTAATAACATCTAAGAGGCAAATACCACTGATACGTGTAAATATAACAAACACTGAAATGTGTGTAAGGCAAACATTAAACTAATGGATCAGCCAAAGTTCATCGTTTGGAGTGCAAGAACACCGGCAAACTTCAGGTTCAGGAACCAACTCAAGGTCATTTGAGATGCAGATGGAGTCACAGGACCAGAGATCCAGACTCACCCTGATCATCGAAGGCATGTGTGAGCTCGTGACCCATCACCACCCCGATCCCACCAAAGTTCAACGCCCTGAAAATACAAACACACACACATTATGTCCAAGTTTAAAACATTTCTCCAAAGACCTGAAGAGTCCAGAAACCAGAGACTGGCAGTCCTGGCAGCGCCCCCCAGAGGCTGCATTACACCCACAATATGAACAAAAAGCTTCCTGATGATTTAGCTACTCGTAGAGTCTCAACAGTAGAGGGGCTAAACGTGTAACATTTGTCCTGAGGGTGGTGCTAGAGAACAGATCATGGAGGAATGAGATCAGGAACTTTCATCACAATCTAGTCTGTTTGTTGTTAATATATCTGTGTTCGTATAAGAGCCAAATAATGGACTCGACTTTACCCAATCAGTTATCTTCGTATACATCTCATGAATGATCACTTCTGTAACTAAATGTACAATAAGTCCCTGACAGACAGGTGGACACACACAGGTAGATATAGAGGTAAACAGACTTGGGGTGGTCGTGGGCGTAGAAAGGAGCTTGTAGGATCCCAGCAGGGAAGACGATGCCGTTCTTAGTGGGCATGTAGTAGGCATTAACTGTAGGAGGAGTCATACTCCACCTGGAGGAGGAGAGGGGAGGAAACAAGGAGAGGAGACGAGGAGAGGAGAGGAGAGGAGTTAATTTGTGGTCCTATCAGTCTGTGAAAAAGCCCAGGGATGGTATTCACAGGTATCTTCAAAATGTCACAGTTCCAGCTCAGATTTTCCTCCTCAGATCTTTTAACAAAGCTGCTGAGGGGCTGGAGAACTGCTGCTGAGGCCCACTGCCGGCTTCTCACGCTCACCCGCAAACCTACACAACAACGGCTGTCTTGAGGCCCCAGCACATGCCTCTCGAAAGGCCTGTGGCTGCACCCTCTGTGAGCTTTGTTGATAACTCATTGGTCAGCGGTGCCAAAGACTTCCTCTTCCACCTCCTTCTAAAACACAATGTCAATCAGAAAACCAACGTTTATATAAAGACTAGACGAACAAGGAAGCAAGCAAGTAGAAAGCATCCCATGTGCTGTACTTTTAACCATGGATGTCTTAAGGAGACCTGGATACCACGTTCACAGATGGCACTCCAAATGACTACAATGAACCTGATACACAATCAGGATTCAAGTGATTGTAGATAGATTCAGAGGGCAACATGTTGAATGAACAGATTTTGTGATGCCATTCTTCACTTTTTTCACTGGACAAATAATCGGAGAAAAATCATCCACAGATTAATTGATAATTAAAATGATTTAATGGATTATTTTGATTTGTTGGTGAGCCGAGTGGATCCTCATGAACTGTTAAAGGTAGATTCTGGTTAGTCTCAGTGACTCAGTTAGGAAGATCTGTTCTGTGAATACGACCCCTGATCAGATTTGTGTATGTTTGTCGTTATGTTGATGTGTATTACTGCACTTTAATAATGAATCTTTATTACTGGTCTTTGTTGGGAGTCTTCCTCAGCTGGTCGGCCATAACTCGGGATGAGAAGTTGTAGAAGTTCAGCATGTTCTGGAAGAAGCTGTCGTCTGACACTTCGTACTGAAACACAACAGCAGGGGGCGGCAGAGCACCACAAATATAAACATCAAACATACAAACACTCCCTTCATCAACCTGTCTCCCTGTTCTACCTGTCTGCAGGTGAATGAGGGATGATTGACAGCTGTCACTCACCCCGTCATAAACGTCATCCAGCTCTTTCGGGTCCAGGATGAATTCTGGGAAACCGATCATATCGTAGATCGCATCTGCCTAACGAGGGACAACCAGAAACAGTTAGACCAATCGGCACCTTTAACTCTACCTGTCTGTGTACCTGTCTGTCCACCTGTCTGTGTACCTTGTCTTTAGCAGCCTGTCTCGTGTGGTCGTCCATCCAGCTGAGTCGGTCCAGAGCTCCTTTAAACGCTGAGCGGATCTCATTAATCATCTCCTCGGCCTGAGAGAGACAGAAGGACAAGTGATGACCAGACCAGACCTGTATCAGATCCTGGACCATCAGGCAGGATTATTATCATTATTCCTTGAGGTGTAAACAACGCTGTGACTCACGATCTCTTTGCTGTGTTTGTCGAAGGTCGCCTTAACGAAGAGCGCTCCCAGAGCGAAGCCCAGAGTGTCGTCAGTGTTCCCGATACAAGTCTGCCAGCGGGGGGTGCAGGACTGCAACAAACCACAACCAGTTACAACCAGCTACAACCAGTTGCAGCCACTTGGTACCAGTTACAGCCAGGTAGAACCAGCTTCCCCACAGGTACCCAGCAGCAGGTTAGAGCCATCTAAAGGTAGTCACAGACCAGTTAGAACCTGGTTCTTGTGTCTTTATCAGCTTCCCCTATTAGCACTAGCAGAGGTGGTAGCGTACCAGTAAGAGCCAGTTGGAACCAGTCACAACTCATTACAACCAGTTGGACCAATCTAAAACCAGATAGAGACACTTGCAGAAAAATTAGAACCAATTACAGACAGTAAAAAACTGTTTGCAATGGTTCATCCTTAGCTTCTCCAGTTACACCAGCAGAGACTGTAGCTTTCCAGGGGTCCACAACCAGTAACAGCCAGTTATTGGAACCAATTTGGAACCACATAGAACTGGGTACTTTCAGTTAGAACCAGATACTGCCCATTAAAACCAGTTATAGCCAGTTACACACACTAAGGTTACAGCCGGCTAGAACCAGTTAGAGTTAGTCGCACACCAGTTACAGACAGTAATAACCAGTTTCCCCAGTTCACCAGCACAGGCTTAGCTTCCAGGGGTTACAAAACCAGTAAGAGCAAGTTTGAACCAGCCAAAAATATAAAAACCCTTTACAGCCCAGTGGAAACACTTCAAACCGGTTTCCTCCAGTTAGAACCGATTAAAGCCAAGAAGAAGAAGAAGGAATGCAGACAGACAGTTGGAACCAGTTTAAGTTCCACCAGTTCCACAGACAGCACTGTGACTCTGAGAACGTCTGGCAGGGAACAGGATTACCAACCGTAGTAACTGTAGTATCATTAGAAGTACTTATACCTGCTGTAGTAAAAGAAACAATTGTATCAGTACTGGGAGTAACAGTAGTAGTTATAACAGTAGTATTTGGTGTAGTTAAAGCAGTAGCAGTAGTAATATTTGTAGTAGTAACAGTAGCAGTATTTGTAGTAGTTATAGCAGTAAGAGTAGCAGTACTTGTAACAGTAGTATTTATAGCAGTAACAGTAGTAGTAACAGTAGTAGTTATAGCAGTAAGAGTAGCAGTACATGTAGTATTTACAGCAGTAACTGTAGTAGTACTTGGAGCAGTAACAGTAGTAATACTTGTAGTATTTACAGCAGTAACAGTAGTATTTATAGCAGTAACAGTAATAGACTTGTAGTAATAACAGTAGTAGTACTTGTAGCAGTAACAGTAGCAGTACTTGTAGCAGTAACAGTAGTACTTGTAGTATTCACAGCAGTAACAGTAGTAGTACATGCATTATAAGTACCTTCTTGGTCCCGTACAGACTCTCCAGCAGTTTGTCCTGAGCGTTCTCGAAGCGTTGATCCAAACTGGCCACACTCTTCTGAACCAACGTCCACATCATGTAGTTATTCAACAGACTGCAGAGAGAGACAGGCAGACAGACAGGTGGTCAGACTGGGAGACAGGTTAGAGTCCACTGACACACTGTAGCCAGCGGTGGCTTCTCACCTGCGGTCGGTCTTGTTGATGAGGTCGGACACCTGCTGCAGGTACTCTCTGGCGTACAGGACGACAGGTTCGGTGTCGTTGAGCTCCAGAGGAGACAGAGAGGACAACAGGTAGTCTAACCAATCCACGGCCGGAGCCAGGACCTGAAACACCAAAGAAGAAGAGACGTCAACCAGAATCCAGTCCTGTTTTCAGGCTGCAGGCTTCATACAGTCACATCTGAAGGGTTCATCCACACGAGGGGACTGCCTGCTGGATTCTTCTTCTTTCCTGTGGACAATTGTCCTGATGGTGGCGCTAGAGGAAAACTCAGGAGGTACCTAAATGATTGGGAATCATCCCCTGAAGACAAGGACAAGTTTAGATTTGTATAGCATAAAAACGCTGTGTATCATTAGAGTTAAGGAGGGAAAACCTTGGAAATAAATGTAAATGTTTAATTGCATTTGAACTACAAAGAACACTTCTGATGTTCACTTTCACCTTAGAACAAAAGCTGCTGCTCATGAAGCTCAGAGCTGTGAGCTCTCTGTCACTGAAGGAGACACTTTTATCAGCTCAGAGGACGTTTAGGAGTTAAACTGGACCCGATCTGTCTGTCTGTCTCTCAGTCTGTCCCTCTGTCTGTCTGTCCCTCAGTCTGTCTGTCTCTCAGTCTGTCCCTCTGTCTGTCTGTCTCTCAGTCTGTCCCTCTGTCTGTCTGTCTCTCAGTCTCTGTCCCTCTGTCTGTCTGTCTCTCAATCTGTCCCTCTGTCTCTCAGTCTGTCCCTCTGTCTGTCTGTCTGTCTCTCTCGCTCTGTCTGTCTCTCAGTCTGTCTCTCCCTCTGTCTGTCTGTCTCTCAATCTGTCCCTCAGTCTCTCAGTCTGTCTCTCCCTCTGTCTGTCTGTCTCTCAATCTGTCCCTCTGTCTCTCAGTCTGTCCCTCTGTCTGTCTCTGTCTGTCTCTCTCTCTGTCTGTCTGTCTGTCTCTGAGTCTGTCTCTCCCTCTGTCTGTCTGTCTCTCAATCTGTCCCTCTGTCTCTCAGTCTGTCCCTCAGTCTGTCTGTCCCTCAGTCTGTCTGTCTCTCAGTCTGTCCCTATGTCTCTCAGTCTGTCCCTCAGTCTGTCTGTCTCTCAGTCTGTCCCTCTGTCTGTCTGTCTCTGTCTGTCTCTCTCTCTCCCTGTCTGTCTGTCTATCTCTGAGTCTGTCTCTCCCTCTGTCTGTCTGTCTCTCAATCTGTCCCTCTGTCTCTCAGTCTGTCCCTCTGTCTGTCTGTCCCTCAGTCTGTCTGTCTCTCAGTCTGTCCCTCTGTCTGTCTGTCTCTGTCCCTCTGTCTGTCTCTCTCTGTCTCTCTCTCTCTGTCTCTCAGACTGTCTTTCCCTCTGTCTCTCTCAGTAATCCTCAGTGTGGGAGCAGACTGCACCACCCGGGGGGGAGATGCTGGGATGAAAAACTAATCCCTGCTATCTGCTTCAGCTTCAAACTGGAGACTGACATGTTTCGTGTGTTAGCTGTCAACACATGAATTATCTTATTCTGAACCTGGAAAACAAAATATAACCGCTTTTATTTAGTTGTTAAAACATAAACACAGAGGTTAAGAGGTTAAGAAGAAGAAAAACAAAAAACTGTAAGTTTTAGTCTGTAATAAAAAAAGCGGCAGCACCACATACAGCCCGGCGTGGTGCCTGACAACTTAGCTGTTCTAAACTCACTGTGGACCCCGGCCTCTCGGGGTTTATTGTTTTCATTTAGTCGTTAAGAACGAATCTGTTCGTACGAGAAGTGAAAGTGATTTGGAGTCCAGATGGAGGAGAAATAAAATGCACATGTACGGACGACTCGTCTCCTCAGTGTCATGAACTGCTTCTGTTTCAGCTTCAGTCGTGTTTCACAGGTTGAGACACACTGCAGGTAGGGGGCGCTGTGAGCTCAATCTGCTGAGAGTTCCTCTCATAGAAACAGCTGATTTATTTCTTCATGTTACTGCATTAATTTTGACACCAGAGGAATGAGATGGCCTGTAGAGGGCGCTCTGCTCCACAGTCACCTGACTGATGTCTCTGCTGTCACATAAACAATAATAATGATCAACAACGTCCACTTTTACATTTTGTGAAGTCAGGACAAAGAAAAAGGCCATAAAGAACCTGAGCTGACATTCATCTGAACTCTGCGTCATGTTCATGTCAGCCATGTTTATATAATAACCTGTTATCTAACCTCTCTCTCTCTCTCTGCCACAGAGATGCAGGCACATAGCAACAGCTCTTGGCAACAGTTGCCATGGTGACCCCAGAAGCATCTGCATCCCTGAAGGACAGAGAGACCGCACTCTGCAACACAGCATCAGACCAATACTACTGACAGTACACACGTCTATATTATAAAAACGATGTATAACCATTAAATGTGCATCAGTGAGATGGAAGATGGCGGTGCATTAAAGGACCAACACACATTAGACATCGATTAGAGAACATCTGGTGCACACATGGTTAATGGAAGCGTCCATTTTACAGCCACTGGTGTGCAGTAAAGACACATGATCACATGTCTGTTCACAGATCATTCAGGTTCAGGTTTACGTGTGATCTATTTCTTTATTTGTCCTCCCAGAGCACAAACAAATGCCTTGGTAGCGTGTTAGAAATAAATAGATAAAATAAGTGAGAGAAATTTAAAAATAAAAACATATTTCATTGTGGTTACTTACAAAATAAACCAAACCTACTTACTTAAAACTGCTTACAAAACCAGCCTACAGCCATGCTAGCAACTCTGTGATGCTGTACTTAGACACAGCTAAATGCTAACATCAGCATGCTAACATGCTCACACTGACAATGCAAACATGCTGATGTCTAGCAGGTGTAATGTTCACCATGTTCGACATCTTAGTTTAGCGTGTTAGCATGCTAACATTAGCTAATTAGCAGTGCAGCTGAGGCTGATGGGAATGTCTGTAGCTCTGCAGGTATTTGGTCATAAACCAAAGTGTTGGACACATTAACATGTTGACCTGATGGTGGCGCTAGATGAAGAGTTATTACAGTTCATCCTGAGGGGAACATGAACGATGAACCACATTTCAGTTTCAACCAAAACAGTGCAGGATCTGGCAAAAACACTCTCTTCTAGTGTTTACCTTGTGATCATAGTGACAAAGTTTAACACAGGCCTGATTTCGAACTGAACACCCACTTAAACACACTTTCAGTGACCACTCAGGTGTTAACCTCACCTGTAATTCAGAGATGGTGACCTTGTGGTAGATCTTCTCCTCGTCTCGCCGTTGGTCCTGTGGGACGGTGATGTTGGCAAGCGCCGTCTCAAACTCCAGAATCTGCTGCATCTGAAGCTGAGTGGAGCTCCTCTCCCCCCCCAGCAGCATCCCCAGCTCCACCATGTAGTCCAGGTACGCCGCCAGCACCTGGGATTTGCACAAATGTCGGATTTCTTTAATCGAATATCTCTGTGTTATAAAGGCAACATGCTGACCCCTGAAATAATCAAGATACCTTTCAATAAACTCAACTTGTCTTTGGTATGTTGACACATGCCAGCGGTAAAGACAACACATATCCACCTTCAAGAATTCTCACCTTCTCATTGGCTGTCTTGTTGAGGTAATAGTCCCTGGATGGCAGGAAGAGCCCTGATTGGTCCACCTGAGTAGAGGCGATCAACAGGTGAGTGAATTATGACCACAGATCATCAGATATGTGATCACACAGAGATACTATAGCTGATTCAGCTTCAAAAACACCTGGGTAACCTGTGGACCAATCATCTTGGAGCACCTGGACACTGACAACCAAACCTCGAACAAGAAAGGTAGAAATTTTGGCCCGTATGCTGGCTGTGCTGTGCCTTAAGGATCAAAGCTTTAGTAATGCATCCTGGGGTTTTCATCAGTTGACTGTTTAGTCTATAAAAATCATAAAACAGTGGTAAATGTCCCTCTCAGTTTCTCAGAGTCCGAGGTGACATCCGACCAACAGTCCAAAACCCAAAGTGATTCAGTTTACAAAACATTCTCACCACAAGGTCCATTCAGTGGCTGTTCTGGAGCTTTCAATCATTTCACACCACATTCATCAGCAGAGCTGCCCAGCTGTCATGGAATTATAGATGTATACCTTCCCATTATTTCTGAGCACTTCAAGGACTTCTCACCGAACATGGACACTCATGTTTGCTGATGATTGTTGGGTTTGTTTCATTTGTTTTTCTTTTTTGCCAGTGATGTAAATTACAGAGAAACTTTCACCAAACGGTCGTACAATAATCCTGTCGATACTCTAAAGATCCAAAGTTCCTTTGAGCGTGATACTTAGTCATAAAGGTTTGGATGGTTCAGTAAAAGTCAAATGTTTTCAGTTAGTGTTGCTGAATTATCTTTAGTACTTCATTAACAGTCCAGCTTGGTTGGGTTTTTGTTCTGATTTAGAGTCTGGTTCTGGGCCTGTGTGGTTCTGGTTCAGTCTGGAGTTGTTCTGGTTTACCTGGATGACATTGCTGTTGGAGTTTTTGGGATCAGCGCTGACTCCGACACTGAAGAAAGGTTGAGCTCGGTACGGACCAGAAACCACCTTCAGAACCTCCATAAAGTTCTCCTTCTCCCAGGGACCCGTCATGTTCCAGCCCCCGATCTACAGAAAGAAACAGAGTCCAGGTGTTCATCACAGGACAAACATACTGAGCCTGAACAGCACAGATTACCTTTCTTGAAAATATAATTATGACTGAATTAGAACAGAATATAGTTCCATCTCTCTAAAGACACAGAGACATAAAATTCTACACCTGTTTGCTGATGATACTCTTTTGTATTTTAGACTGACTGCTTTTCATCACATGATTTGTTTGCTGATACGGATAATACTCATTTCCTAAACCTACCCATATTTCATCAGAAGACCCACACAGGACAATATATTCAACTATCAAAATAAAAGGCAAAAATGCCCAAAAATCCCTTCAGTAGTTTTTCAGATATCTGTCTCTGAACCAGTGTTTGATCACGCTATTGTATATTATGTCCTCAGTGTAGCTGATATGAACACAGATAAAACAAACAGTCTTTAACCATTTGATGCTGTTGTACCTGAGTGATGCGGTTACCATGGTGACGGGGTGTATGAGTGGTTACCTTGGCGATGAGGTCTATGAGAGGCTGAGCTCCCAGCTCTTCGATCCTCTGTGTGTTGAGACAAGACAGGTAGTAGGACTGAGTCTTCCTCTCCGCCTCGCTGCTGCCGTTAAAAGTCCCGTTCTCTACGAGATAACAACACCAACTGTCAGCGTTTAATATTACTGCTCACCACAGGTGAGTACAGGTGGAGCAGAGGGGAGGATCCCACCAAATACACCAAAAAAAACTGTTCACGGTGGGAAGCCAGTAAGGGATCTTGGACAAGATCTGCAGGGGGAGGAGCCT
Source organism: Maccullochella peelii (assembly GCA_002120245.1). NCBI lineage: Eukaryota > Metazoa > Chordata > Actinopteri > Centrarchiformes > Percichthyidae > Maccullochella > Maccullochella peelii. The sequence continues at coordinate 13,405 of LKNJ01002854.1, read as the reverse complement.
GGATGTTACAAACGAGGAGGAAACATCAGAAAAAAAAGACTCTCCATAGTTGATGCAAACGAAAACAGGTCCGGATTTCTTTATTAAAGTTTCCTGAAACTCAGTCAGTCATTTACCTGTATTTCTGATCTTTAATTAACCCTCTCTGCTCCGGACCCAAAGCAAAGTAATGCTGGTCATGTGTCTGTATCTCTCTCTCTCTAAAAATGAGTCCGTTTGGGGATTTTGAGTTAAAGTTCATTAAAACTAGCAAATACAAAGTACTCAAGAAAGTTTCTTTAACTTTTATTTAGTAAGATGACGTTAGTGTGAATTCAATGTTCAACGTAATCTCTCCACCTGTCTCTTTTTCCACTTGTCTGTCTCTTTCCCTGTCTCTCCCTCTCCACCTGTCTGTCTCTCCACCTTTCTGTCTCTCCACCTGTCTCTCTCTCTCTCTGTCTCTCTTTCCACTTGTCTGTCTCTTTACCTGTCTCTCTCTCTCTACCTCCACCTCTCTCTCTTTCCACCTGCCTCTCTACCTGTCTGTCTCTCCACCTGTCTCCTTCTCTCCACCAGTCTCTCTCTCCACCTGTTTGTCTCTCCACCTGTCTCCTTCTTTCCACCTGTCTCTCTCTCTCTCCACCTGTCTGTCTCTCCACCTGTCTCTCTCTCTCTCTCTCTCTCTCTCTCTCTCTCTCTCCACCTATTTGTCTCTCCACCTGTCTCTCTACCTGTCTGTCTCTCCACCTATTTGTCTCTCCACCTGTCTTACCCAGCAGGTGTTTGAGCAGTGCCTGGTTCTGCTCCCAGATGCTGTTGAACGTGGACCAGCGGGACCGTCCGTCAGGCAGTGGGTTTTTCCTCATCCAGCCTCCACAGGCGAACTGGTAGAAGTCGTGGCACGGGTCGGCGCTGCGGTCCATCGCCTCCACCATCTGACTCGCCACCGTGACACACGCCTCCGACAGGCACAGGCCACGCCCACTGTCTGCACAGCATCATGGGACAGAAAAAAAAGAGGGGTCAGAACACTGAAGAGTGTTTTATATGTTTGAATACAATGTTGTTTCTGTTGTAACAGGTGGTGAAACTGAGACTGAATGAGTGTTTCAAGAAGAAGAGAAGGAAAGGAGGAGGTAAGGAAGGTAACGACAGGGGAGACTAGGAAGGAAGGGAGTAGGTGGAAAGGGAAAGGCGGGGTTAGGAAAGGAGAGGCAGAGAAGGGAAGAAGGACATATGTAGGGAAGCAAGGGAGGAGGTCTGGAAGGATGGGTGGGGGCAGGAAAGGAAAGGAGGAGGTAAAGGGAATGACAAGAAGAAGCAGGAATGGAAAGGAAAGGAGAACGAAAGGGGAGGCAGGAGAGGAAGGGAGAAAGGTGAGAAGGAAAGGACGTGGTAGATACGAAAAGGAGAGGACAAAGAAGGATATGAAATGAAAAGGAAAAAAGGAAAAGAAAGGAAAGGAGGAGGTAGAAAAGGATGTGGAAGTGGGTAGTTTAGTAAAGGAAGTCAAGGAAAGGAAAGACAGAAAGAAAAAGGGAGACAGGACAAGAAATGAGGAGGCAGAGATGGGAAGAGGAGGTAGTAAGGAATAGGTGGGGTAGGAAAGAATAACAAAGGAAAGAGGGAGTAAATGAGGAGACAGAGGAGTAGAGAAGGAAAGGAAGCGGTGGAGAAGGGTGGGCGCAGGTAGGGAATAATAATGGTGTTACCTGAGCTGAATCCTAATCCCAGGACCAGCAGACAGGCCAGCAGAGCCAGCAGGGCAGCCAGCAGCAGGACTGACAGCAGAACCTCCAGCTGAGTCCTCCTGCCCAGAATGTCCACACCTCCCTTCCTGAAACCCACCTGAGAGACACAGAGACACAGAGACTGAACACAAACAGCTGGACAAGAGCTCTAACCCAGCTCAGAACTTGCCTCCTCTTCCTGGATTCTGAGGTGGCCTAAATCCTGGGAACACCCCAGGTGCCCAGTTTGTCCAGAATAACTACACCTCCAGGGAGGTATAATGGATACCTGAGCTCCTCACCCTGTCTCTCAGGCAGAGCCCAGACACCCTGCCAAGGAAACTCATTTCAGCTGTTTGGATCCACCATCTCATTCTTTCAGTCACTACCCAGAGACCAGGACCACAGCTGAGGACTGCAACAGAGATCCACTCGTGAATCCAGAGCTTCACCTTCAGGATCAGATCTCTCTTAACCATTACATCATCTACATTACTGCAGATGATACATCGATCCTGGAGAGAGCTACTTGAACTCCTTCAGTCGCGGCAGTAACTCACTCCCAAACTGACGGGAACAATCCCCTCAGACTTGGAGGTGCTGACCCTCATCCCTGCAACTTCCCTGGGAGAAAAACTGCAGCCCTCTCATTCATCTGAACACAGAGGACTCACAGAGGTCTTCTGGAAACTGCTGTTGCAACACAACATCAGCAAGGGTCTGCGGATGCCAATCAAATACATTCCTGGTAGATCACTTTATAATTTGAATGCTGTGATTCTACTGTTTACCTCATGCTTGTCGATAAAACAGTTGCAGCCGTGATGAGTTTTGGTGTCTGATAAACCTTTAAACACATTAATCTGTTACTCAAACTGGACTGGACTTCCTGGATCAGATTTCATGTCTCACCTGTACCTGAAACAACACACCCTCTGCCCTGCACTGTTTTAACGCAGGGCTGATTTCAGTCTTACTGAGAGACACTACAATATTTTAGGGATCACTGAACCTCGTCTACCAGCGCTGCCTTCCTTTTCTCCTCCACAGAGCTGACATTTGTTGTGCCAAAGTGTCTGACTGGCAGCGCTCCAGGCCCCCCGCTGCTCCTCTCTTTGTGGCTGGAGGACCCACACGATGATGGCCCCCTTTTGTGTTTTTAGTCGGAGCCCCCTCCCCAAGGTCTGGCTCCAGGAGTGACTCTGTCCTGGGATTTAAATCTTCACCTGGAACCAGTTAACCATGGGAGATTTAAGGAGATGAGGAGTTATATCTGTGAAAGTCTTTTTCTCAGCTGAGTCACTGTCCTCTCCGAGTTTCTCTGACAAACAAAATGTTATGTGATTCTGTTCTTTATCTTTTCTGCACCACCTTTTTGTTGCTTCTTCTGTCTGTGTGTTCGTTGCGTTCACTGACCTCCACTCTGTCAGGAGACGAGGCTGCCTCAGCCGGAGTGTCCGACACTTCCTCCTCCTCCAACGTAGCTCTCTTATAGCTGGACATCTGTAGAGAGAGACAGGTAGACAGACAGGCTGTCGGTTATGTCCACACTAATGCAGATACATTAGAAAACCATCTGGACAAATCTAATCTGCAGGGTGGAGACAGAGAACATGACTTTTCACAGTGCAGTCATATGATCATTAAACTTCACAAATATGGTCACGTCAGCCTGTCCAGGTCTAACCTGCCTCGGATACACTCCAGAACTCCAGACCCTCCACAACCCTGAACAGGACAAGTGGGTATAGATAATGGATGGAGCAGCACCGATACAATACCTGAGTATCAGTTCTCACAACACAACGATCCTTTGCTACCTTACCTTCAGAAAAAAAAACCTTTTAGCGGAAATATCTCAACAACTATTGAAATTTTGTACAGACATTTATGAGCCCCAGAAGATGCATCCTGCTGACTTTAGTGATCCTCTGACCTTTCCTCTAGCGCCACCAGCAGGTTGACATTTGTGATTCAGAGTGAAATGTCTCGACAACTACAAGATGGGTTGCCATGAAATTTACAACTGATGTCCTCTAAGGTCCCTAGAGGATACGCTCTAATGACTTAGGAGGTCAAAATCTTCACATATCCTGTCAAATATCTCAACATCTACTGCGTGGATTGGCACAACATTTGGTACAGATATCCGTTTTGCCCAGATGATGTATCCTGCTGATTTTGGTGATCTTCTGATTTTTTCATCTAGCGCCATCATCAGGTCAACATGTTAATGTGTTCAACACTTTGGTTTATGACCAAATCCCTGCAGAACTACAGACATTCCCATCAGCCTCAGCTGCACGCTGTGTTTACTGCTAATTAGCTAATGTTAGCATGCTAACACGCTAAACTGAGATGGTGAACATGGTGAACATTATACCTGCTAAACATCAGCATGTTAGCATTTAGCTCAAAGCACGGCTGCAGACTATTGATCTGGTTTAAACTAAATGTTGTCTGTTAGCAGCTGTGCGAGGGGGACCCCTGGTTTCTGGCTCATTCTTCATGTTGCTGCTCTCTGGATGGTTCTGATGAGATGTAAAAATGAAGATAGTGATGGTGTTAACCTGAGTACTTCATTTACTGTTGCTTCTACTGATTGCTGTACTTTTCTGTATTTATTATTCATTGACTGCTGTTTGTAAGCCAAAACACCCCTCTGGGACATTAAAGCGTTACTCCAGACATCTGATACCAGCTTTTGATCCTCGCTGCTTACAGACACATTCAGACAGTACTACAAAGTACTGAGGTTTGATACCCAGACCTACTAAAATGTTTCCTCCTTATCATCTCTTCTTAAGAAAGCTATATTATAAATCAACTCTTCCTGTTCAGCCCTGTTCATCGAGTTAAACACCACAGGAAACAGTTATGTCAAAGTAAGACAACAAAGCACACCTTTCTGTCTCATCTACACATTTAAATAAAACTCTGACACAACATAAACAGAATCGTATATTTAAAAATCTCACTTTTACAGGTCTTAGACAATGAAATAAGAACTCTGTCCTGTTACACTCATCATAGTGCGAGTAAGTGCGATGCAAGCGTCATTGTTCACATATCAGGGCTGAATCATCCCTGTCCGACACCAAATTAAACTCATCTGAAAACTTCACATTTTGCCGACCAAGAAACGGTCCGTGGAAACAGTGAATAGTCATTTTTAAACCGCAGTTTTTGTACAGATTAACCAACCAAGTTAACAATCGTGTTAATCAGGGAGCTTTAGAAGAGCTGTGAGGTGGATTTTGTTTCCTTTGGACAGAGCCAGGCTAGCTGTTTCCTCCTGTTTCCAGTCTTTATGCTAAGCTAAGCTAACCAGCTGCTGGCTGTAGATTCATATTTACTGTAAAAACATGAGACTCTCAGAGAGGAAGAAAAGAAGAGGATTTCACTAAATGTTCAGACTGACCAGTTTGTCAGTCTGGAAGAAGAAAAGCTGATCTGAACACGAAACTGAATTTAATGAGATAAAAACAGAAACCAAGTTTGTAAACTTTAGACTTCAGTTCTTTTCTTTATTGGAAAGTATTTAAAAGGATGGTTTGCATGTTAATAATAAATAGTGGCATCTTGTAATCTCATATCCAGAGCCGTCTATTTTACACACTATCCACATAACATTTTATTGTGTATATATCACAGTTACAGCTCTATTATCAATTCTGTACATTCATTGATCTTTATTTATCATTATTGGTTAGCCTAGATGCTGAACTGTATTATGTTGGTACTTCCTGTGTGATGTTTAATCTAATCTAATGTTTGACATGACAGAGATAAAACCAAACGATCAGCGTATTAAAGTGCGAACTCCTGATAAAGAGGCGGAAAGTGAAGGATCAGAGTTTGAAGAGTGTAAACTGAGAGCAGAGCCGAGGCTCAGCATGAGGAGATATTTAACTGTGATCAAATAAACCTCCACTTCCTCTGTTTACACTCAGCTGCTCTCTCTCTGTCTCTCTCTCTGTAGGCCTGTCTCTCTCTCCCGCCCCCTGCCCCCTCCAGTCATTGTGTGGCAGACACATAAACAGGCAGCCAGCCTCCACCCTGCAGAGAGAAACACAGGCTGATCCTGGATCAGCCACACAAACACGTTTTATAAACTCAAACAGCTGCAGAGTTCACCGCGTTTCACCACAACAACACCTCGTATACTGCGCTTGGTTACCATGGAAACCACTGCAGCGCAAGTGTTAGCATGGTAGCATTACAGCTCTGCTAAAGGCCTGCATGGGCTGACACATCTGACCCCCTAAAGACCAGATACTTTGGACTCTTCTGGTCCTCAGATGATTTTGGTGACCTCTTGACCTCTTTCTGTTTCCTGTCATCTGCAACATGTGGCCAAAAGTCTGTGGACACTGTCTACATCTAAATCTTAATGCTGCAGCGACGCTGAAGTCATGTCCTCTTTAGGTTTAGCAACTTTGGAGAGTTTATGTTTCACACTTACAACTGATAGTGATTCCCGTATTTTTCAGGGTTTCTCCAGCATTAAGAAATTCCCAGAATGATTCCTGGAGAGAATCTAAACTAATGATAGTTTATTGTAATTAAGTGAGAGTTGAGTTTGTTGTGTAGTTATTGTTATAATTATGTATTGTTATTTCCAGAGGGATTTCTTTGAAAGAACTCCTTCATCTGAATAAAATGTGGCGACGGCCCAGAACAGGTCTGCTTCTACCTTTGTGTCGGCACTTTGTGTTTGTCCTGTTTCAACGTGACACAAAGCAGCTCACAAAGAGATGGTTTTCCCAGTTTAGTGGTGAACCTGGTCCTGACCTCAGTCCTGACCCCACCTGACAGACCTGATCACCAACATCAGAGTTGGACCTCACTGATGTCAGAGTGTTGGATGGTCTCAAAGCGTCTGAGTTAAACTGTCTCACTGTCCTGCTGCTGCTGTCTCACTGTCCTGCAGGAAACTAAAGGTTTCCAACTGTTTCCTTCCTCAAGACCCTCACTGAAACCTGTCTGTCTGCCTGTTTAGCTATCTGTTTATATGTCTGTCTGCCTGTGTATCTGTCTCTCTCTCTCAGTCTCTGTTCTCTTTAATTGATGACGCACACAGAGGGGGAGAGAGGGGGGAGTGGGCGAGCATGGTTGCTAGGAGACGGGAGTGTGTTATATCTCTCTGTGGAGGCTGATGTCACTGTGTATGTGTGTGTGTGTGTGTGTGTGTGTGTGTGTGTGTGTGTAATTAGATAATGTGTGTGAATCATCTCCATTCAGCTCTAATGGAGTTCACTGCAGCTTATATAACATCTGTCTGTCTGTCTGACTGTCTGTCTCTCTGTGTTCTGGCTGTGAATTCTGCTCTTTTGTCCCTCCACAGCCTCCGTACTCTCAACACAAACACTGCTGACTGAGAAAGCACTCGTCTCTGCACAACAAGACGAGGAGGTGGGCGACAGTTAGCCTAGCTTAGCACAAAGACTGGGAACAGGGGGAAACTGCTAGCCTAGTGTCATCAAGTAGGGGCACACCCGCTAAAACCCCATTTCTCTGTCTAGACCTGGTCAACAAACAAGTGTTTAAACACCTGCTCTGAGGAGGTTTCCTGCAGACATTCAGTGTTCCTCACTACAACTGTGTGAATCTTTGAGCTCTGACAGATCTGTGTCTTCTTCTTCTCTGGCTTTGTTGGCGTGTGACCACCTCCTGTCGATCAGCGTGAGTGTGCATCGCGCCACGCCCATGAGAGAGCCCACAGGAACCCTTAACCTCCACAGGGACCCTTAACCTCCACAGGAACCTTTAACCTCCACAGGAACCCTTAACCTCCTCAGGAACCTTTAACCTCCACAGGAACCTTTAACCTCCACAGGAACCTTTAACCTCCACAGGAACCCTTAACCTCCTCAGGAACCTTTAACCCCCACAGGAACCCTTAACATTTAAAGGAACCTTTAACCTCCACAGGAACCTTTAACCTCCACAGGAACCCTTAACATTTAAAGGAACCCTTAACCTCCACAGGAACCCTTAACCTCCACAGGAACCTCTAACCTCTACAGGAACCTCTAACCTCCACAGGAACCCTTAACATTTAAAGGAACCTTTAACCTCCTCAGGGACCTTTAACCTCCACAGGAACCCTTAACCTCCGCAGGAACCTTTAACATTTAAAGCAACCTTTAACCTCCTCAGGAACCTTTAACATTTAAAGCAACCCTTAACCTCCACAGGAAACCTTAACCTCCACAGGAACCTTTAACCTCCTCAGGAACCCTTAACATTTAAAGGAACCCTTAACCTCCACAGGAACATCTAACCTCCACAGGAACCTTTAACCTCCTCAGGAACCCTTAACATTTAAAGGAACCCTTAACCTCCACAGGAAACCTTAACCTCCACAGGAACCTTTAACCTCCTCAGGAACCCTTAACCTCCTCAGGAACCCTTAACATTTAAAGGAACCTTTAACCTCCACAGGAACCCTTAACCTCCTCAGGAACCCTTAACATTTAAAGGAACCTTTAACCTCCACAGGAACACACATCCAGCTGCTGAACATGAAGACACTGACAGACACTGAAGAGGACAGGCAGGACACGTCTCCATGACAACCACTCCACCGCCACCTCCTGTCACTGAGGCAACCTCAGTCCCAGCAGCTCCTCTGTGACCTCTGACCCCTAACATAAACTCAGGACAAAGACAAGACACCTTCCCCCACCTACAGTCCCCTGACCTGATTTACTGCACCCCCCACCCCCTCCACCTCCCCCTCAGAGCTCCACCCACCTTCAGACTCATTCATCAGACCAGCAGAGACCAGTCTGAGTACTGGACTCTGAAATCACTGAAACCAGTCTGAGGTTTCACTGAAGCACCCAGAGGAGGGAGGTGATGATGATGGTGATGAAGGTCAGATATAATCAGTAGAGGCAGCAGCGGTGGCAGTCGGGGGTTCTTTGGTTTGTTTTGTTGCTCAGATGGAAACTGGGCGTCTTAAGACAGGAAGTCACAGAGCTGCAGACAGGAAACAGTAAACCCTGCCCAACCCAACACACGCACACACACACACACGCGCGCGCGCGCGCGCGCGCACACACACACACACACACACACACTCTGCCAGCTCGCCGCTCTCTGTAACTTCGGGAATGTTCCCACAAAGAAACACACCAGAGTTTCGCTGAGACGCTTCGAGGACTCGTCAGTTTATAGATGGACAGAAGACGAGTCTGTAACCGTCGAGAAGACGGATTCGTCGTTTCAGAGACTTTAAATCACAAACTCTGATTCAAGCTTCTGAGACGTGTCCGACTTTCTGTTTCATGTCTCAGTCCGCTGAATCTCTTTGGGTGTCGGACAGAATGAAGAGTACGCTCTCGAGCTGCTCTATATGAAAAGTGCCCCGAGATAACTGCTGTTAGGCATAAAACTGAAGACGTCACGCTGGACATTTAATTCTGCGTCTTCACAGTGTTTAATTCCAGATGATCAGAGGGATTGATCCACTCAGATCTCCTGCTGCCTCCTGATCAGCTGGACTAACCCAGCAGGTCCCGACCTTTGGTCTTTTCTGTTTCATGAAGCCGTGAAACTAAGAGACAAACACAGATTTGAAACTGTTCTTATGTCCTTCGTCCTTCTCCAGTTAAATGTCCTGACCCCATGTGGGGCCCCAGGCCTCAGGTTGGGAACCACTGACAGAACGTCGACTCTTCCCCTGAAGCTTCATGTTTTATTAAGTTTTGATGATGTTAGTGGAAATAAATGCTTAACCCACGACGGCAGTTTGGCTCCTGGTAACAGTAATACAGACATTTCAATTGATTTCATTATAGATCTGAATTATAGATGATTGATAGATAGCTTCACTCCGCACCACCACATCCAGGACCGAGCCCCGATGTTAAGTTGCTTTTGTTTTGCTTTTATCTTTATATATATAAATATAAATTTTACCTATTTATGCACCAATATACCAAAGCAAAGTCCCTGTATGTGAAAACCTACGTGGCAATACACCTGGTTCTGGTTCTGGTTCTGAAAAAAAAGGTGTTTTCTTTGACAAACCAGGAGGCGAACAGACACATCGGATGTTAATGTTATAAAAAGCAAACATGAAAGCAAAAAGAAAATAAAACCAGGAATACTGCGGAGCTGCTTCACACAGTAAACAGAGAGTTAATGAGCGGGTCTGATCACGTGATGACAGGTGTGAGAGGGTTACCTGCTCAGGTGAATCATGTCCTGTCACAATCCACTCATACCACCTTAAAACTTTTCCTTTATTTTACATCTTTTCCTTAAAAGAACTCTTTACCGCAGCAGTTTGTTGTTAATCACAGCAGATAATTGATGAACTGCAGTGAAAGCTGACGTGCAGTCTTTGAGTCGGCTGATCATAACAACATGTGAAACTCGTCTCAACTCAACAAACTGTTTCCTGTCGTTACCGCATCATGAATTCGTCTTTGTTTGGGTTTAAATGGAGCGGTCTTCTTTCCAGGACAGTAATGAGGAAGTTACAGACGGACAGAAGAACGTGTCAGCTGTCTCTGTTTCGTATTTCTACTAAAGTTCACAGAATAATCAGAGAACAGGCGTGATGAGTACAGGCTGATCCACATTCCCACAAACTGCCTGAGGAGACGAGCTCGGGGGGCAGAAAGCCCTCCGTTGGTTTGCCAACGTTTGATTTGATTTCACCTGAACTGGATCAATACATACAGGAACATATTTGGAATTGATCAATGCACAGCAGATCCGCTCTGAAAGCTCCTCCTGAGGAGGTGAGCGTCTGTGTGGTGTTTCCATGGAAACCTTCAATCTGTCATTCACTTCCTGGTAACGCCCACTGCTCTCACACACTGTAACATCATGATGATGATGATGATGATGATGATGATGATGATGGGACTTTTTCTCGCTCCTGACAAACAAAGGCGTCTGCTGATCCTCAGTCAGACTTTGGGGCTCCTTATATAAACATCCTGATGCAATCAGGAAGTAACCAATCGGCTCTCGGCTGCGTCTGTATGAGCTGGTCGGAGTTTCTCTCTGTGTTTTCCTGAACATGAACATGTTGGATGTTCAGTGAAAGACAGAGAAGTAAGGAGACAATCCGCTGTACGCAGGTGTGTTGCTGTCCACCTGAGTGGACACGCGGCATTATGGGATGGATGAAAACAGGGCCCAGGTGTAAAAACACTGGAGTTTCCCTTTAACTACTAGTTTTTACATCCCCGAACTCACGAAACAAAGTCAAGCTGCTGAACGTTCAGCGTCTGGAGTTGGACTCTCACTTCAACCTAAACTATTTTAGATTTATTGTAGAAAACCTGAAACCTAAACATGCTGTTTGTCCCATAAGAAGGTGTGTAGTTCACCTGGACACCAGCTGCCATCCCTGCACACGTTTCACTGTCGCTGTGTTGGAATGTACTTTTACTGCTCAAACTTTAAGTTCATGTTGCTGATAATACTTACTTTTACTTCAGTAAGGTTTTGCATGCAGGACTTTTCCTGTTTCCACAGTGTGGTGTTGGTACTTTTAGAGTTCAGCTCCTGCAGACTGTGGACAGATGAACAGATGTGTGTATCTGTTTCTAGTTTTTAAGGCTGCGTCTAACGAGGATTTTCACCACTGACTCATCTCCAAGTTGTTTTCTTTATTAATAAGAATAATTTGTTCTATAAATTGTCAGAAAAAATTTCAAAATGTCCATTCATTTTCTGATTAACCAACTGTTACATCTATAAAGTCATAAAACAGTGAAACGTGTCCGACGTCTTCAAACGTCTCGACCGTCGGTTCAAAACCCAGAAAACCTTCAGTTTCCTGAGATGAATCTGAGACTGTGGAGGAAAATCACTTCAGCGACGAATCAATGAACAGAATTATTTAGTTTTATTTTTCTCTTTGGTTTTTATTGTTTTGTGGTGCGACCAGGCGCTGAGGTCTGAGGCCTCAGAGGTCAGGATGCGCGCTGAAGAAAAGGCTTTTATTCTGTTTACAGGAAGTCTCTTCTTCTTCTGTGGTTCTAAATAACTCAGAAATAAACAGCTGATTGATTGATTTTTTTTTTTTTTTTTTTTACAGTTTGTGGTCCCAAACTGCAGAAACAGACCTGCAGCATCTCCATGGTTACCTACGTGTGTGTATGCTATTGATCAGTTCAGTGATCAATCAGCCTGTTTGATCAGTGACATCAGCAGGAGCTGAAACCTGATTTCAGGCCTGAAAACACACACACACACACACACACACACACCTGTCTGCAGATACAGTGTCATACAGATTCAGTCAGAACAGCAGCCAATCAATCACAGTGATTGACAGGCGATCAGCGTCACAGACACTGAACAGACCGTGGGCTGCGTGTCACGCGTCCGGGCGCGTGCGTGTTGCTAGTATGTTCGTGTTTTACGTGTGTGTGTGTGTGTGTGTGTGTGTGTGTGTGTGTACTCACGGTGTTCCGGAGGTCCTGCAGCGCTACGCTCATCCTGGAGCTCCGTGCCCGAAAACAGAGCGCTACCGACGGCCGCTCCGCCGGCCCATCCTCCCCGGCTGTCTGTCCGTCTGTCCTCCGCTCTCTCTCTCTCTCTCTCTCTCTCTCTATCTGTCTGCCTGTCTCTCTCTCTTTCTATCTGTCTCTCTCAGTGTGTGTCTGTCTCTCCGTTCTTCTTCTTCTTCTCCTTTTGTCTGTGCAGCAGGAGAACCGGGAGGTCTCTCTCTCTCTCTCTCTCTGTCTCTCTCTCTCTCTCTCTCTCTCTCTCTGTCTCCTCAGACCCCGCCCAACATCCAACCAGCCTCTTCCTCTCACAAACAAACACACCCCGAGACACAGAGAGCTGACGTCATCCACACGGCCCTACGTCACCTCCTCCAGCTCCGCGGCCTGTCTGTCGTCAGAGAGTCCAGCAGACCGCAGCAGTCCTCTGATGTTTGTGAATAAAGTGACACAGAACCTGTTTGTAAAAGCATCCAGTCATCCGAACCTCAGACCGGGATAAAGAGAACTCCTGGACCAGCAGCTGCTCTGCATGTGTCTGACAGCTGCACACGTTGTTCTCAGTCTTTGTTTGGTTTGTGGCCTCTAATTAAAGAGTCTGTAAACTAGTTCCACTGAAATCACTTTAAAGAGCGAACAAAGAGCTTTTACTTTGCTGCTACTTCTAAGCTCTGAAGTAGGAACTTGAATGCAGCACGTGTACTTGTACTTGTAATGGAGTATTTGTACTTTGTAGTGTTGGTACTTTTATACTTAATACTTCTTCCAGCACCAAAGAACAAACCTGAAGTCGCTGACTTTTATTAAAAATAACAGAATATTCTGTCAGACGCACCACGTGACCAGCCTCTGCGTGACCTGAGTGATGTCATCACAGGTGAAGGCCACCACCTCAGTGACACCTGAACTTTACTGCATATCATTACCGTCAAACTGCTGTAAACGTGTTTTCATTCATTAACTTTCAGAACATTAGAATTCATATTTTGTTATTAAAGCGTCACCACATTGTAATTTTTGTTTTTCTGATATTTTATGCACGTTTGTCGGATTTTTTAGGATATTTAACTAATTTTTGTCTTTTCACTAAAGTAATTTCATAGTCACATGTTTCACATCTGTCCAATCACACGTGTCCACAGTGAACGCCTTCAGTCTTTACAGTTTGTTCTGTATATGGATGGATGGATGGATGGATGGATGAATGGATGA
>LKNJ01002853.1:0-53529 GCA_002120245.1 Maccullochella peelii | reverse complement strand
TTAAGCATTCTAAGTGCTCTCATAGTTTGTTTTCGTGGATGTTATGGCGTACATTATGGGTTCAGCAAAACACACAGGGATATATGGCTTACAGCCTCGGGATGATTACTTTCCCATCCAACCATGTGCACAGTGTTTAAGTTAACGCTAAGAATTCACACTCTTCAGTGACAGACTTTGACTGGATAGGGCCGCCTCTGAATCCGCCAGATCCTGTCTGTATGACTCACACAGACGGCGACCTGTTTGGATTTGCTGCAGCACTACCTCACTTTCCTCGCTTTAATCGATTGGTAGGCATTAAGATAACATCCTCGGGTTTTGTAAAAGCGAGAGGGGCGTCATTACGGCGTGCCTGGTTAGTATTACTTGAGTAATAAGGCTCACAATGAAACTGTATGGCATGTCCTAGCAGTTAAGAGAGCATCCTGGCTGAAATACACATACAGATGCACATGCACCATACTCACAGATAGTAACTTGATAACTAGCTAGTTTACACTGCGAGAATACATTTTCCATAGGCAAGTATTATTTGCTAACATGGCTGTCTGCTCCACCACAGCTAGAGTTGTCCATCATCGCAGTGGTGGAGGCGGGAGGGTGTTGGATAAGCTAACGTTGGCTAGATAGTTTAAATCTGACAGGTGAGTGAGTTGCAGACAGTGGCAATCATAAAGGACGAAGAAGCGGCTTCCGTGCCCTAGAAAAAAAGACTAGAAAAAAATATCTCAAGATAAGTTACAGTCAAATCCTCGTTGCCCATGCTTTGCTGTAGTGTGTAGTCTTACCTAGCCTCGTCTGCTGTCTCTTGTCTGCTTATCACGAACGCTCCTCAACAACAACCTCCTCACAGTTTCGCTAGTTAGCTCGGTTTAGCTAACAGGCTAACATGCTAAAAACAAGACAGCGCCGCCCCGGGTCTGTGGTCTTACCGAATTGCGAAGACTCTGTCCGAGCTCTGGTTCACAGCGAGAAATCCATTAATGCAAGCGGAACTATCTTGTGTATGTTGTTTTTTTCCTCTAGCTATGAGACTGAAGTTTATTTTGCGGAGTAAAATGGCTGCGACAAGGCTAGGTTCGGATGCAATGACGTAATGACGCTGTAGGATAGGAAGCCTTGGGGGGCGTGGCGGAGCGCAGGGATAGCTGTCCTCTTTGCTGGTCAGCATTTATGAAGTAGCCTAACTGTGAGCCTGGCCAGTTTTTCTACTATACTTGGTAATATACTGCATATACTTTGTAATATACTGCACCATAACACCACCACTGATCACTGATCCGGTGGTGTTGCATAAATTACTTACTACAGTGAAGCTGGTAGACATACACAACAAGGAGCGTAAAATCAGCCACCCCCATTCATTCCCTCATTATGCTTTGTAGTAAAACTAAATTACCTTATCTACAGATAGGGACTGTCTGTCATTTCAAAAAGATTTCACTGTTATTAAAAATAAATTTACAGGACATAATGCTACTACTGCTGTGTCCTGTTTCTTCTCTGTCAGAGTTTACTTAAGACGTTCTGAAGTAAAAGTACAACTATACAAAAAAGTAGACAAAGTAAAGCCAGATTACTCTTGTCTTTTTCACTGACTGACTATTCGCTGTGAGGAAAGTGTTCCACACTGAAGGAGCACATCAGAAACAGAGAACAAGATCGACAGCATGCTCTAAAATGGGATGATTTCAACTGTAGTTCACTACACTACTTCAGTACGAAACCTTAAAAAGGACTACTTTAGAAAGTACTACACAAGGTAAAAGCAGGCAAAAAGTAAATTACAGTAGAGTTACTAAGTAGGTTTACTCAGTACTCTTATGTACACAGTACAAATATGAAGCACTGGTAATTGTGTAGTTCCATTTTGCAAGACTTGAAACTGTAGTGGATTGAAGGTATAAAGGGAAATACTGGATAGCCGTACTTGTTGACATCTTGCAGTTATTTTACATTTTTTGTGTAATTAAACCCCTCTTTACATTTTACTGCAATATGTGCTTGATATCCATTTATAATATCTATTTTTATGTGCACATGACAGTCTTGTATACATTTGGCTCCTTTAAAACTCAAGCTATTTCAAGATTATAATCTGCCTTTCATGTTTTTCAGGCATCTCTGCATAATCTTGATCTTGTACTGAATTCTGACAAGACAACAGTTTTATACTCAAGAACCTATAATTCCAGTTCGCATCTACCTGACATCCATACACTTAATGGTAATGAAACTGAAATGATCCAATCTTATAAGTACCTGGGGATTTGGCTAGACAGCAGTCTCACTTTTAAACACTACATGGAACAACTGGCACAGAAAATAAAGATCATTTTGTTTATATATATCGCAATAAGGCATGTTTCTGTCGTGAGGACAGGAAAATGATACAGTAATGTAGTCAACTATCATGTCTGTGCTTGATTGTGGAGATATCCTTTATTCTCATGCTGCTTGCTTTACCTTAAAACAACTTGATGCAGTTTATCCTTGCGCTTGAGTTTCATTTCAGGAGATAAATATAGTACCCACCACTGTGTACTAAATTAAAAAGTAGGCTGGTCCTCACTAGCAGGAATTAGAGAACTACATTCTGATTCAAATTTAAAACCACTGCTCACCAAACCAGATTCCACGACTGTTTAACTCTAATTACCCCTCGGGTAAATACTGAGCTTGGGAAGACTGCCTTCCACTACTTTGCACCTTATAAATGGAATGAATTACAGAGGATTTAAAAACTTAAATGTCTCATTCGACTGGCCAATTTTAAACTCAACATCACTTACAATTGACCAGAGGCATCGCCATCCATTCTCTCTGTAATCTCTTTCTAAGGCAAAAAGATGACATCAAAACTGGAATATTTTAAAGCAAATTATGTTAAATGTATATTTTTAGAGTGTGCGGTACCCTTTAAGGTTATAAAAAACTGTGTTGTTCTAGAAAGCTTTATTTTGAAACAATACAAAACAATTATAAAGATTTTTTCAGAATGTACATTGTTTTGACAAGTTATTTAAAAAAATTTAAGAAATGTTCCATTTGCAAAATAGTTTACAAAATACAATAAAAAACTTGCAGTTCATTCTTTACATTAATAGAATACACATTTCACTTTTGAAGACCATGATTCATACTGTACAAATATAAGGTGTGAATTCAGTCTACATTGTTCTACATTAACAGCATTTTCATCCAGCTTTACAATGCCAGAAAACATTTTTTTTATATACATAAGTCAGATGCTATACTGTCAATCATGTCAGTTTGGCCTTCTGCGCAGGAACAGGGACATCAGTGACATTATGCAGAAACTCATACAGCAACTTAGCACTGTTAGCATTCCCGAGTATTTCTGCTAGCTTGTTCTGGCTGAATTTGGCTAAATCTGCCAGGCTGTCTGCATTTTTTATAAGAGCCCTATAGTTTTTTGTATTGACCCCAGGCATTTTTAGCAGGAAGTCATAAGGTCCGGGGTTGTAGAGGTCTGCCGATTCAGCCACCATGTCTGACTCGGCTGTGACTGCCTGAGCTGCTGCAGCATCGGGTTCAAAGCGACCTTGTTTTAGATCCAGGAAGAGGTCAGCTGTGGCGTGTGGGGAGGGGCACCAGAGTATACGCAGCCGGGGGAAATGCAAGGTGAGTAAAGTGAGTTTTGAAGAAATATCATTAGACGATATCTCATGACGGAAATCTGATCGGGCCGTTAAGGAAAACGGTTTTGCTGGGTCAAACTCAATGAGAAGCACTGGTTTCCTGTAGTAGCGGGTCATGGAGAGACACTGGGTGTACAGGCGGCCGCTCTGCAACGAGCCAATCAGATCACTGACGCTCTTGCGTTCGACGCATGTGTCCGGGGTCAGGATGTAGTCACCTACTTCTAGGGTGACGGGCTCGATGTCCAGCCCACGGCGGTGCAGCAAGGAGGGCAGTTCGCTGCGGAACTCACGCATGTCCACAATGACTCGTGAGGGCTCTTTGGGCTGCTCCTGGCCTCCTGGTTATTGGACAGGAAGTGGAAATACAAAAAAATTTATTATTACACTTATTCAAGAAAACTTGGAACTTTTATAAGGGAAGACAAAGGAAAGTGTCCAGGAAATTCAAAGAAAATCAAAAAATAGAGAACAAATCTAGAGCTTTCAAAAATGAATGAAATAGACATGCCTGCTTTGCGGGTGTTGGTCGTGGCATTGGCGGGCTCTAAATTTCTAGCAAGGTCCAGGTTGGTATCTTCTCGCCCCTCCCTCTCCTCTGGGATAACCATAGTAGCCTTTTCCCTGCAGAGAAACAGATATAAGCACCAATGACAAGCTGACACACACACCAACATATACTCCCAAGGTGCTTGAGGAGAAACAAAGGGAAGATATGGTTCTGACCTGATCAGGTGTTCAAAGGCTTTCTTTTCCTTAGACAGCGCCGTCAGGTACTTCTGTTCTTCTGTCGAGCCTCCATAGATGAGGAAATACACCCTAAGTGGCTTTCCGGGCCGGCTAGCTTTGTAGATCTCCAGCTGGCGGACAAAACTGAGTTCAGCATCGTACAGAACCACAAAACTGGGCTCCACCTCATGCAGCACCCGCGTCAAGCTGTGGGGGTCAGTGAGGCCTTTCAGCGGGTGAATGACAGTCAGCGGCTCCTTCAGGACACCATAATAGGCATCCGATGACAAATCCAGCTTCAGCTGTTCTTCCTCCCCTTCCTCCTCCTCCACCAGGTCATCCTCATCTCCACTGCTGCCCATCACTGCTGCTTCATCTGTCTTCTCTTTCCCCACCATCTGGGTCAGGGTCAGCGATGGCCTTTTTCTACTCTTTGTGGACTTTGTGTTTTTTTTCTGTGCAGGCTCCTTCCCCTTGGCTCCTTTTTTAGGCCAGCCTTTGCCCTTTTTGTGCGAGTCAAGTTCAAAGGCAGCGGCTGCAGCAGAGTCCTGTTTACCGATTGTGCGGGCATATAGTCGGTTAAGCAGCCAGTCAGAGCCGTGCCTGATGTACTGCTGCAGCTGGGCACAAGTCCTGTCATCACTGGCACAGATCAGCACACGACCTGGGGATGACATGTTAGGCAGTTAGACAGATAAAAACGCACACCAGGATTAGGCGAGAGTATACAATACATCCCTTTGTTAACCAATAGTGAGTCAACATCATTATATACATGGGAGGTATATACACTGTGTTGATGGTGGATATTGGGACTCAAACACAGGTGTAACTAATATCATTAATATTGTGGCTGCATTCCTTTCCATAGGTGCAGAATTTCCAGGCTCTGGTGTTGTGCATGCTGGCTCGCTCACTTGCATGGCTTACTACGGTGATTCCCAACTTTTTTTCGAGACTAATCTGTATTTTCTCCAAATTCAGGAGGACTAGTTTGCCACACAGTGTATACTGCAGTACAGTACAGTATGTGTGTATAGCAGAAAGGCAGTGACCCAGGACAAACCAGCACACCCTGAGGATGACTTTGTGAAATGTCAGCTGTGTTTAGGCTGGCCTCTCTGCTGGTTCTAAATTTAAAATTGAATTAATTCAATTGGAGGATTTCATCTTGTTATATGCTTTTCCTATGTTAGTGCTCTGTACTAGGAAAAAATTTACTAAAGATCAAAGTAATTTCAATGGGCAACAAAACAACCTTTTGGAAACTAAAAGGTTGTTTCTACGAAATTCTGTTAATATTGTGCATTATATGCACATCCATAAATAGAGACGACATACACTGTTGACATGATGGACCTTTAACAGAACAGAGCTCTAACCTGGTTCATGTTGAGAGCTCTTGTTCTCCCTCTCAATCTCCTGCAGTACCTCAGTCAGAGCCTCCCACTTTGGGCTCTTCTCCAGCACCAGTTCCCGCTTCACCTCTGAAACACACACACACACACACACACACACAGAGCCTTTAGTCATTTCAACATCAGAACACACACAAGCAGATAACGTTGCTGAGCTCTGTTCTTTGGTCACTTACCTAAGGCAGAAGATGACATCTGTTTCTCTGCCTCCGCTCCCACTTTGAGTTTTTTCTTGCTCTCAGGGATGCGGTACACTCTTCCCCTGGCATTCACAAACATGGAGGTACTGGAGTCGAGGAACAACCACCCTGACGGTTACAACAACAGGAATATGCAATCAAACATGGAAAAGGTGATTAATCGCAAAGATTAAGTACAGTTTTTTACCCCAAGCACTTCCAATTAAGTACTCTGATTAGTACATATAGGTCACCTGAACTGGATCCAAACATCTTTTGACTGGTGCGCAGAGACTCGAGCAGATTGAGGAAGGTGACACAGTCATACTGGGTGAGGTAGAGCAGGAGAACCCTCAGCACTTTCAGGTCCTGGACCAGGGCCTTGGTCTTTGCTCCCAGCTGGTGCCACAAGGGGTCCAGGTAGTGACGGATGGTCTGGATGGGAGTAAAGCAAAACACAATATGTTGTTACAAG
The DNA here is from genome assembly GCA_002120245.1 of Maccullochella peelii. Classification (NCBI taxonomy): domain Eukaryota; kingdom Metazoa; phylum Chordata; class Actinopteri; order Centrarchiformes; family Percichthyidae; genus Maccullochella; species Maccullochella peelii. The sequence goes on along the minus strand of LKNJ01002853.1, from coordinate 47,063 downwards.
TCTTATTTTTTAAGTCCTAGTATTACAACGGCCCTCCTGTTATTTGTAATGATTAAATCATCTGTGTCCAAGTGAATCTGGCATGTCCGTATACTACTAAAATGACCTACCTAATACTTTTCCAAATACAAAAGTCATCTGATGATATTAGTTCTGTCTGAATAGGTAACTCTAGGCGTTTATTTATTTTTATATATTTATATTTGGCATCATATGTTTTCTGTTGAGAGGATTTTTTGTTTTTTCACATTTTTTCTTCCACTTCTCCATGGAGAATGATGGCTGCACTGCAGTGGAAGTTATCAACAAGAGCTTTAATAGCATTTTGGGGTGCAAATTTAGGAGGGTCATTGACACCCATTCACACCAAAAATATCATCTTTAATCCAGTTTTTTTCTTGCTCCTATTACATTAGGGTTTAAAAAAATGTCATTACTCTTCAATACTTTAATCTTTTAGTCACAGAAGTGGAAATTTCATTTCAACATCAAATTCCATGCCGAAGCAGCTTAATGTACATCATTAACACAGTGCCAGACCTTGTCGAAGGCGTTTCCTAGCGTGTTCTCCAGGGAGAGGTCCTCGGCCTCCAAGGTGGGGTTGTAACGTTTCAGCTCCTTCAGACAGGCACTCATGATATCCAGGATGGAGCTCTGGATGGCCCTCATAGCTGGTGCCAATGACACATGGAGCTCTACCACCTCCGGCTTGTGCCTGTCCAATGCTGCGTTTACTGATGCTTGAAACCTGTTGAACAAAGCAGGTTAAGAGAGCAAAGGTAAAGACGGAAGAGGGAAGAATACAGTCTTCATTAATGTTATTATATGTCTGAATGTCTGCCGTGAAAAAGGTCTATTACATGTTCCATCATACCTGGGCCACAGGTAGAGCTTCTTGATGAAGAGGTTCCTCATCACACGCTCCACCTGGCAGAAGCCCGAGGAGAAGGCCGTGGCCTTGTCAGTGAAGGCTTTAATGAAGCCTGTCTTGTTCTTCTGTCTAAACAGACGAAGGATGAAGGCCTCCTGACACGACTCAATGATTTTATGAGCACGATACACCAGGATGCCTGAGGGGGTGATACAGAAAGATATACCAGGGTTTTGTTTGGTACTGAGACTACACTCAGTAACCAAAAAAAACCCAGAAAAACCTGTCAAATGTAATGCAATGCAATATCCATCAATAAATACTATATCACTTAAAACGTTTTTGATGAAACTACCACTACTTTTTCTGTGTTTTATGTTTTTTTGTGGGTTTATTCTAGGGTACATTTACCTTTATACTTAACATTAAATGGTTCTTCTAAAGTGCATTCAAACCAATCTGCTATTTTTTTAACATATAATTCACAGTATATCCAGGTATACAACCAAAGAGTTTAACTTTTAGATGAAAAAACCCAGCATATTTTTGTGCTTGTCAACTGACTATTATTAAAGTTATTGATTTATTCTTTTAGCAATATCAGAAATAAATATTAACTTGGCTTTAGCAGTTGTCTCTCGTGTTAGTCCACATATTAAAATACCTGTCAATCAACTTGTGAGTGACAGGATGCACCAATGAAGTGTTTTGAAATTTTGGTGGACAGGGCTCCCCCCTGTGTTTACATTTAGAATCATGGATTATTGCTCCTTTATAACTCAAATGGAAAGCGCATTTAGCACTGAAATGCCCTTGCCCATAACTATTACATTAAAAAAAAAACACATTTAAATAATTTTAGTGATAACTGACATAGTATTATAGGATGTAAATACAAGTACACAAACACATGTTCCCAGAGAGACTAATAACTAACTTGTTGGTGATAAATAACATCACAATTTGTAACAAAGCAAACATGGTTCTCATTTTAGCCATGATCATCAGGCAGCCGTCTGACCTGATATGAGATGAGCAGGGATGCGGTCAGTGAGGAAGTCGACCACCAGAATTCTGCTGGTGACAAACAGCACTCCTCCCTCCGTGTAAACATTATAGCGCTCGGTGCTCTGGACATCGCTGGTCACTGTCCTGGGCAGGTGGGTCACACCCTCAGTTCGCAACTGCTCGGTGAAATACTCCTGAGAAGGGGGGACAAGAAAGAAAGTATTTTGTTAAACCCACTTTAAGTTTACTTTACACATCGGTTGCAGCTGTAAAACTCATCTCAAGGAGTTATGCAAGACTGTAATATATGTCTCTGGAAAATCATATTGCCTAGTGTAGCATTTAAATGCACAGTAATTACAGTACCTACCTACAGTAGTCTACAGTACAACAGGCCATTAGCTGCTCCCTCTATGAGGTGTGACAACATTGCCCCGGAAATGTATATAAGTACTGGACATGGGACGGCAGCCAAAGTCAGATGCATTACAGTAGTGTAGGTAATGAAGACAAATGAGCTATGTGATGCTAAATAGACATTTTGACATTTCAGAGCAGGAAAAGCACAGGTGGAAATAATAATATTAGTGGCTCCATTAGTGTCACAGTAAGCCATGACAGTGAGGGAGCATGCACAATATCAGAGCCCTGGAACTGGCTTAGCTAAATGGTATGCAGCCATCATTAATGTTATTAATTTCACCTATGCTTTTGCTGCTTTGAAATGTCAGAATGTCTGCTGTGAAAAGAGTGCATTGTCCCCTTTATGTAGTTGGTAGGAATAGGCTGGTAGGACTTGGTGTTTATAAATTGTTTTCAAATAGCCACCCTATTTGGGTGTCTTAGAACAAATTTCTGAAATCTACAAAGCCCTGTTCTTCACATCTCAAGTCACAGTTTACGAGGTTTTGTCGATAAGCAACACAAACGTCCATATTAACCACGTTGCTCTCCCAAATCGCCTAGCGTTACTTAGCAACGGGCAAATTATGAAGTGTTCAAGTAAGCTAGCGTTGACCTAATGTGTTCCTCACCTGTTCAGGTGCGGTTGTGTTGAGCAGAAGGACCAGGCTTCCCTGCTCCGAGTAAACCCGCATAAACTGCAGCAGGATGCGGTCTATCCCCATCCCCTCCGCCGCCACCAGCAGCCCGTCAGAGCCGAACAGACTCAGAAACATCTCGGTCTCGAACTCCAGCAGCGGCCCCGCCATGTTGGAGCCACAAAAATAGACCTCCGGGCGCGAAAATCACCAAGTTTTCTCTCACCCCCAGTGATAAAAGTTAGATAAAAACGACAGAAATCATTGTGAGACAGCAACTCTTGGGTTGCTCACACCTCTTAGTCAATGTTTTGAAGTTGCGCATCCGGTCACGTGACAGTAAAAAGAAACGAGGACGAAATGTTTAGAGTTACATTTAAGAAAAAGCGCTCCATCTAGTGCCATGGAGGATTGTAGCAGCTAAAAACTCTTTCTATGAAATGGCAGTTTGGAAAGTCTTTTTTTGCATTTTTGTGATTTTTGAGAGTCCTAAATTTATGTTATCCTTTTGTTTGTCTCTCTAGTTTTGACTTCCCAAAATGCCAACTCTTTAATGTTGGATTTTCCCACAAGCATGTGAATGCATAATTTTTGATAGGAAACAGTCTCTGTTTTCAAAACAGAATGATAATGTCATAATGATAATATCACGCTGTCAAGTTGATTTAAGAACATAGTGAAAGGAAGTATAACCACTTTGGAAAATGGTTAGCAATAAAGTATACATGATTTATTTGGTTAAAGCATAAACAGCAAGTGTCTAAATTCATTCTTTTTCCTGACAAGAAGAAAATCTTATGAAAAACATTAAGATCTTGTAATGTTTTGGCATCAAACATCACATTTAAAGTTATTTAATATAATATCTGGTTATGACCTGTCAGAATAGCTGACTTTCGGCTGCATCAGTGTAATGATATCAGTATCAGACCTACAAAAAACTCACACCAGTCAAACACTAATCCACTTTCAGTTAATTGCAGCAATAAGAAATACACTATCAAACTATAAAATGGGCACAGAAATGCAGGGTACAGCGCCAATAGCTGTTTTAGTGACAGTATTAACGTGTTTTCTGGTGGATTATTCCTGTATCGCACCGACAGGAACAGAGCTGTAATATGCTTGCATAACAAATCCTGCCAGCTGGGCTTTGTAAAACTCTGTTGTGTCAGCCCACATTTCTCTGCCGTAAGAGAGGAGGCTGAGGGGACCAGAATAGCTCTGTGCTCATGAACGACAGCAGAGGAGCAGGACAACGGTGAGCCCAACACCACCCCCCAACACACTATACACACACAAACATACAAAATCACAGAGGTTTTGTTACACAGAGGCACGGACATGACTCATCATAGTTTTGAGACTTCAGGCTTGAATTTAGCCACTTTGATGTTTACATCTGTCACTCATCTGCTGTGATGTACTGACTCTGTGTGGAGCCAGATTATATAAAACAACACATGGACCCTTGAGTGGGACTCGTTATAATGAGTTATCTGGACAATACGTTCTTTCTTTCTTTCTTTCTCTTCCCTCTGTCCTATTCTGCAAAGTTAGTTCAAGTTACCCTTGAAGTGACACAGGAAACTCTGAGTGTGTGTGTGCATGCGTGTGTGTTAACACTGTCGATTGAATCTGTCAGGAAAACTAATTTCTTTTAATATCCTGATTTTAAATAAATGAGGGGTGAAGGACTGTTGCAGAAATGAAGTAAGTGCATTAATTAAAACCCATATTTCAGTGACTCTTCCGTCACTAATGAATTTCATTAATGCTGTCAACAAGTGAAGGAAGAGAAATATGGAAAGTCTTATATAGCAGAATATTTTTACTATATGGCCAAAGCCAAATTTACACAAGTACTGTACTTAAGTACAGTTTTCAGGTACTTTACTTGAGCTTTTCCATGTAATGCTACTTTATACTTTGTATTGTATACTATACTTTATATATTGTATTGTACTTTTTACTCCACTACATTATTTGACCGCTGTAGTTACTAGTAACTTTGCAGATTAAGATTTAACATAAAAAAACATATGATAAGCTTATAAAAGACAAAGATTAAACCAGTGATTCCCAACCTTTTTTTCTTATAATACCCTTCCAAAAAAGCACTTGGGCCTTTGTCACGTTTCAGACAGCTATACGTTGTTAGCTGTTCTACCAAATAGACACTTTCCCTTTAAACCTCTCAGATAGCTTCATTTATAGTAAATAACTGAAGCACAATAACTGGCCATTTTTCTGTACTTTAAGTACATTTAAAGTATATTTAGGTGATAATACTTCTGCTCTTTTACAGGATTTTGAATGCAGGACATTTAATTGTAATGGAGTATTTTTACATTGTTGTATTGGTCCTTTTACTTAAGTAAAAGATTGGAGTACGTCTTGACCTCACTCAAATTCCTGCAGCCAGATTCCAAAATCTTGTAGGAAGCCTTCACAGAAGGCTGGACGCTGTTGTAGAAGCATATTAATGCCAGTGGTTCTGGGGTGAGATGTTCAACAATCACATAAAGGTATAATGTCTGGGTGTCCACAAACTTTTGGCCATGCAGTGTACTGTAATATTCCTGGGCCAGTATTTATCTCACAAACAGCAGGCATCCTGACTAAATAGATGCAGCGGTAGAGAGAATTTAAAAAAACCCCACTCCAGCCAACATCAAAGGTGACCCTGAAGGTAGCAGGAGACACAACGTCAAGCCCACGCTGCCTCGCCTGGACAGTGTAATGCTACTGGGGAGGTTCATAGGTGCCTTGAACAAAAACTGACAACTTGATAGAAGTGAGGGGAAAGCTGGAGGAAAAGAAAAGAAAAGAAAAATGTGACTCTACCTCAGTATGAAAGGGTTGGATGAGGCCATTTACTGGAAATATGAGGGTGGAAGTGACATTATTTGGATTTTCATTCAAGTAAAGTTGCACACCTGCATCTCCAGAATGTCTTTTACAGCCACACTCACAGCCTTGTGTTTAGCTTGAAAACCATGTTTCTTATTCTATCTAGGTGATTTTGGGAGTGATTCATTAGCTAACAAAAGACAAAGTTTCTCTGACTACAAGGTCTCAGGTTTTAAAGAAATGAAAAATAATGACCAGTCCAGGGTGTACCCCGCCTCTCGCCCAATGTCAGCTGGGATAGGCTCCAGCCCCACCTCGACCCTCTGAGGATAAGCAGTGTAGATAATGGATGGATGGATGGATGAAACATAATATAGAGATCTGTCACAGCACAAGAAAACAATTGGCTACACCTCTGCACTCAAACTCTGAACAGCACAAAAATGTTGGACAATTGAGTGCACAGACACAGAAATGACTCCTAGAGGATTAAATTAATGCACTGTCATAAACAAGCCTATAGAGAGCAGTGGCGCGCTTTGATTTGCAAACTCACACATCTTACTGTAGACCTACCTCTGGGGTTTTCTGTGTGTGAGAACATTTGTGTCCATCTAGCCTCTTCTGGGAGACAATCAACTGCTTCAAGTCAGGATGAAAAAATGAAGGAGGCTGTTGGTAACACGACACTGTTAGGACCGACAAGAGAGAGAAAGAAAAAGAAGCAACATAATTGATTCCGCTATTATTACAGTTTTATGGTACATGAAATTGGATCAAATGATGCATAAATGTGCTTGGAGGAACCAGCATGTTTCCACGGATGGAGCGTCAGGTTGGTTGGCACATGTGAAGGATTGCGGCGAAAACCGTTCACCCGCTTCCCTTTGCACCAAGCGAGATGAGCAGAAGTGTACATTTGGCAGCTGATGTGCATCCTGATATCATGGATGGTGTGGCACCATTGTAAATGAGAGGAGAACAGCTTGAAATTGATGGCAGGCTGGAGGATAAAATAAGATGAGATATTTAACACTGCCTGCCTGACTGCAGTGTAGGAGGGAAAAAGAGAGAGAGAAGAGAAAACAGCTAAAGGCCCCGATACATCCCTCCAGCCCTCATTAGGAAAAGAGAGGAGTAGCAGGGTTTTGTTGTAAATGGAGGGCTAAGCCTGAGAGCCAACTAGGCTCTAAGGGCCAAACTCAACACCTCTGGAGGTTAACACACACACTCGTTAAAGGAATAGCTCGACATTTTGGGAATTAAGGTTATTCTCTTTCTTGCTGAGAGTTGCAGTAGATGAGAAGATCAAGGCCACTTTCTTGTTTGTACGTTAAATATGAAGCTAGAGCCAGCAGCCAGTTAGCTTAGCACAAAGACTGGAAACATGGGGAAACAGCTAGCCTCGCTCTGTCCAAAGCTAACATATCCACCTATCGGCATCTCTAAAGCTCACTAATTAACATTTTGTAAAAATTACCTGTTAAGGTTTTATGGGGAGTTAAGAGCAGGACTATTTAGCCCGCTAGTAAGCTAGTTAGTCAGTAAGTTAGTCTGGCACGTAAGTTCCCATAAAACCACATGTAGTTTTTACACTTCATTAAACAAATAGGATACTGTATAATGTGCTAATTAGTGAGCTTTATAGGTGCTGGTATGTGGATTTTGTTCCCTTTGGACAGAGCCAGACTAGTTTCTCCCTGTTTCCAGTCTTTATGTTAAGCTAACCAGCTGTTGACTTTAGCTTCATATTTACTGTACAGACATCAAAGTGGTATCAATCTTCTCACAGTAAGAAAGTGAACAAGTGCATTTCCCAAAATAACCATAGATGAATCCGCTGGTTGATTTGTGTGTTGTGCCCTCTAGCTAAGACTCTATTGCTGTGGTGGAAGAATAAAAGTGAACGCACAGTGACTTTTTCTTTTTGGTAGAGGCTTTTGGAAGGGTTTTACATTTTGTAAGGAATATGAAACTAATAACCTCCATTCAAATCTTAATGTTGTATTTTTCAAATAATATCAGATGCACATCTCACTGCTCTAGGGTGTCCATAATTAAGGTGCTGAGCCAAAACTTCTTAGACTGCGCCTCAGTTTAAACCAACCAACTCCGGGTCAAATTTGGAAAAGTATGACTCACTGAAAGCCTTTTAGTGCTAAGAGCAGTCACGAATTTAGAAAACAGTGGAAGCGGAGCTGAGTTTCAGTGGAAATAAAAGTACTCTGGCTGCACAGAAGGTGGCTGCTGCAGGCTCTACATGTATAACATTTCAGGCTGCCATGACCCTTGTCACTCCAGAGCCTTAGCGAAATGTGACTAAAGATTATGGTGCTTGGAAATGGCAGAGTGGTGCTGCTGCATGTTCACAAATTGAGATTATTACAGAACACCCTCAGTGCACTGAAATATAGATGAGAGAGAGGAGCATTTTGGCACTCGGAGCTGGGTCAAGCAGCACTAGTCAAGCAGCCTCTGTAATGCTCAACCATAATGACACAGACACACACAAGTAATTTCTTTGTTTACGTAATGGTGGGTGCTGATTACCAAAAGCAAAGAGACCTACATTTTTACAGGGCAGCAATTTGCATAAATTGTAAGTGACAAAACAAGGGAATAAACACTATAGCAGAAAAAGCACTCTCTCATGGTCAAACACAGCATGCAAAAGAAGCAGAAGAAATGAGATGAGAAAATTCTATTGAAGCAAATGTATGGCTTTTATAAGAGGCATGAACAAGGCTCGCTGCCTGCCACATCCACTTTAGCAAATCACTGTGACAGTGGATGCCAATAAAGTGGAGGGGAATGTGGCGTTTACGAGAAAAGATGAGAAAGAGGAACAGAGGGGAGAGCTGAGGGAGAGGAAAAGACAATAACAGGAAGTGAAGGAGTGAGACAGACAGAGAGACAGATAAACAAATTTTTCCTGCCTGTAATGTGTGGCAAACCAGCACTGGCTTTGTCAAATGGGCATATTAGATGAATAATTCAAGGCGGCTGGCAGACTGGAGGTTTGGAGGATGGTGTCAGTAGGTGACAGGGGAGACACGTTTCAGGCTGGAGTAGATGTCAGTGACACATTAGAGGGAATGGCTGCTACGTGTGTGTGTGTGTGTGTGTGTGTGTGTGTGTGTGTGTGTGTGTGTGACAATGGGAGAAACACATGAGGCTTGTTTGATGAGAATATGAGGAAAAGATACAGAGCGAAGAAGGGATGGTGTGTTTATGAGATTTGGAAGCAAGCACGAACAGAGCTATACCTACACTGCAGAGGGACTGATACAGAGTTTCCAGGAACCAGCACAGACCATGGCATCAAGGCTTTCTGTTTGATGTTGCGGACACACATTTCCCCTGTCTATAAACCAATAAACCTCAAATCCTGACAGATCTGAGGCCCGTTATTGACGGGCAGACCGCAAATCCACAATGTTGCACTTCCTGGACCAGAGAGAGAGAGGCGAGGAGGAACAAGAGAGAACCAAAGGAGAGAAGCCGAGATCAAGGCAGCTCAAAGGCTGATTTGATCTCTACTAGCGTCCTGGAGAGGTGAACCTCCAATCTCTCTGTGGTGGGGAGGAGGAGGTGTTTGTGAGAGGCATGGAGATTGAGATGGTGCTTGTGTTGAATTTAAAATCTTTGTATAGGCGTTTATGTTTTCACATTAACAGTATCTTGACACTGAGGGAAATGAAGGCTACAATACTGAACTTCTTGCTTTGAAGCAGGGAACTGTATCATTCATCCCACCCTCCTCCGTGGCAACTACAGGCTGAGGGCTGAAACAAACCACTGTGAATATAAATGGAATATACTTGCATAGTGTTTTCTGGGTAAGCCATATCAGTTCATCAAACAAACATATTGCCGTCTTGAGAGAATTGGTATTCAGGATTGAATTTCATATTTTTGGTCATTACAACGTCCACTTTGGGATGTGGTTAGCTTAGCTTAGCTCAAACACTGGATAAATAAGAAGGCACAAACATGTTTTTCTAGTCATGTATACAAGAAATGGCATCATGGGGTTCATGAACTTCTGGAGGTGGGGTCAGAATCCCTTAAATTAGATTTTTAAAGAATTGTGACCAAGAGTGTTACATTTTTAAATGCACATCTGAGGCATGTTTGTACTACAATTTCTTGTTTCTCATCAGTCGGCATAAAATAAGCTAATTATGGATGGCTTATCGGTCAGGCCTATTGTCCACGTGAAAAGAGCTGCTATAGAGGACTGAAGTTTCCCTTTGCTACACGTTTAAACATTTTGAGTTAACTCTGCATTTCTTTGAAATAAATAAAAACGAACTGCAGTTACATACAGTTACACCATCTTCCTGCTTGACTGACAGCAGATCATCCCATGTGGCTTTGGGAATGCAGTTGTATTTTTTACGAAGCAGAACAAGCTAAAAGGATAGCATCCTCCATTTTAGCCCCACTTGTTTCAGAGGTCAGCACTGTCCAAAAAATTGCTATTGGTCGACAGAGTGAAATCAAGGGTCAAAGATTACAAAGTCTTAAAAACCATTTATTATTCTTCCTGAGATAAGCTGGACAATTTTCAGTTTTGAATGTCTTACTTTTAATTAAAAGTATTCATTGAAATAAAGTACAAACATCCTTATGGACACACACCGATTGTGTTTGATCTCCCTCACTCTACCTTTAACTGAATCGCAATAAACATTTTTCAGGGCAGACATCTTGACATGTAAAAGCTTGAAAAGCACAGGTGACAAATACACCTGAATAAATCAACGTCATGTTAATATATCTCGATAGACCTTTTTCGTGGATGACATCTGGACCCATCAAACACAGGTGTAACTAATAACATAAATAATGACGGCATTCCTTTTACAGTATGTTAGGATTAGGTGCTCACTCGCCCACATGGTTTACTGGCAGAGGTTGAATAGAATGAAGCCACCATTAATGTTATTAGTTACACCTGTGCTTTTCCTACAATGATATGTCAAAATGTCTGCCATGAAAAAGGTCTAGGATGGCTGATTTGAATGTAGGTCAGCTAGGCTCACTATCTAATGGAGAAAATGTCAGGTATGTAGGGTTTTATGTGATTATCAGGACTCAAGTTTAGGTCTTTGTTGTCAGAATTCCAAAGGAGCTATTTGTAAGTGTGTGCCAAAATGTGCCTGTGTAATGGTGTGTGTGCGTGGACGTGTGTTTGTGTGTTTGACAGTACGTGAAAGGGTAATTGTTACTGTACTATATCCTATATGTGGAGCCGCCACCTCATCAGTGAGCGTTCACTGTCATAAGAAGCATGTTTGATTGGGTTTTCCTGTTTTAATCACTCTGCCTCTATTTTTGCTTACGGTGGTGGGACCTGGCTAATTACAAGCACGGATTACATTTGAATGTCAATATGTTAAAGGCATGCAATCACGGGCATAAACACATAGAGGGGAATCTGGAGGCATCATTTAAAAACAATCAACCACATGTGAGTGTTTGTGTGTACTTGCATCCTTGTGAGGACCATGTTCATGTGAGTGCATGCATCATTCTGAACATGCTGCATTTTGTGCGTGAAATGGAAGTAAAGGTAGAAACACGTGTGACGGACATAAAAACAAACAAAGTATTACTGAACTATTGTGCAAAAATAAAAGCCCTCGACTCAAAATTTTACTAAGGTTGCACTCAGGTAATCTACTGAAGCTGTGCCTTCTCTTCAGATGGGATCTACAGGATTTAGCTTGCCAGTATCAGCCCCCTCACAGAGACCAAACTAATAATGTGCTTTTGTTGTGTTCATGTTATGTAGGATGGCAATGGGTAGCAATGAAAAAGATTTCCATGCTTACAGCTTGCAAGCAAAGCTACAACACAACAAAGTGATTGCCATCCATCTATACTGCCATCTACTTTCTTTAGCTGTTTACTTTGTGCAGAGTTGCGGGGGTGAGAGGACAGGACTACATCCTGGACAGGTTGCCGCACCTGCCGTTCTACCACAGGGCTGCCACATATAGACAGCCCCTTTCATCCGCACATACAGACAATTATGCATGTCTGATTCAGGAAACCCTTTCTGTGTGGAATTTGTATGTTCTCCTGAATCAGAGAACACACAAAAGGCCATGAACAACAGGTGGATTCAAACCTCCTTCTGAGACAGTCCTCTCCTCACCAGAAAAATAACAGCAATTGCTTGTTCACATACTTAAAATAACCAGCGTTTACACCTTAACAAGTGACCTCCTGCAGTCGTGAGAGTGTTTTAGGTGTCGGTACGCTTGAAACTAACTAGTTCATACGACATCTTGTCTGACCATGTCTGAAGGCAAAAGTGTTTATAGCTAGTACAGATGGCCACGCTCAAAGGTGGGGTTAAAAGCCTGCCATAATAAAGAGGGGCAAGACGCAATAATCATTGAAAAGGGGTTTACAGCTCAAACTTTCAGACAGTCTTTCCCCGAAGGCATTCATGGTGTTGCACTTGTTTGTACAGATGAAAAGTGACAGAAGTAATTGTGTGAAAAAAGAGCTTGAGAGAGCGCTTACTTTCTCACCTTCAAACAACTGGCCAATTGCAGCACGAGGTGGGCGTGCGTGTCTGTTTCAGAAAGTTACAAAAATTGCGGACGCAGTCTCGCCAAGTCCGACATCAGAAAGGTGTTGGAGTGAAGGTGTTTCAGACGCTGTTAGACCATTCAACAAGCACTTTAGGTGAAGCATACTGACACCTTTACTGTCCTCTCTAGGTAGCAAAGTTGGAAGTAGCATGATGGGTGAAAAAAATAAAACATGACTCTGACATGGGAGACCACGGTTCATATCCTGTCTTAACCAAATAGTTTCAGTTGCTTAAACCTAACCAGACCTAAACCACTGAGGTTGCAGATCAGAAAACACTCATATGTGGTCAAGTTGGGGTATACAGTATAACTGTGCATTTACCAAATTAGAATTAACTATGGCGTGGTTACCTTTGATTGGACTAGCTAATGTGAGGCATTCCAGATACTCCTGGTTGAGAAAATTGTCAATTAAAATCCAACAATGCAACAATAAAAAGAGTAACATGTACATGCTTGGTATTCTGTAATATATTATTTAAATGTGTGAGAGTGCATGTATAAGCACATAAGTATGTCCTGTTTATCCAGTGTTCCCCTCATGTTTCCTACAAGTTCCTGCTGTGTGAGGTTCCACTGCACTATAGGGGATGAGTGCGATTGACAGGTTCATATGTACATTAAGCCAGGGCTTTCATCTTCTTTTTTTCACCCTTCCCTGAGAAACGAAAAGAAAATTAATATTTAGAATGATTGTTGCCTTGCCTCGCATTGCCTAGTCCTGGAGGCGCTTTCAGCGATGCGCAGCACGTCGACTCCCGTCAGTTTAGTGTGTCGTTAGCCTGCATCTCGGGTGCTAATGTTCCCTCACAGTTTATTGCTTGGTGAAATGCCTCCATTAGTGTCGAAACCCACAGTAATGGAATGCAGATGGGCCGTCATGTGGTAAAGCAAGCTAAGAGTTGTGAGAGGGAATGTTGACTGACAGGCAGGAAGGCAAAATGTCTACCTGCCGATATACTCTTTGTGTGTGTGCGTGTGTGTGTGTGGTTATATATGTATGGAGAAAATGTACCATTATTTCCAGCATCTCTATGAATCAATAATAATAATAATAATTAATAATAAGAGAAGTTGCAAGAGATACATAATGAAACAAATGCATACAGTAGGTACAAACACACACCTACATACATACATTCATACACGTGCATGTGAGTGCCTGAGAGTGTGTCTCAGAGTGTGTGTGTGTGTGTGTAGTCTCCTCTCAGGGGACAGCAGGCGGTTTAGAGATGTGTTCACTTCTATTCAGCTGTTACACTCTGCTGCTCCTTGGGGGTCTTTATAGAAGTGACGCAGCAGTGAGGGGAGAGTGTTGTGATGACAGTGGGAAATGGCCGCTACGCCACACTACAAATTGCTCTGCTGGCTGAAAGAAACTTTAAGTTGGTTAGCGTTGGTCTGCAGGAACTCTGAACTTTCATGCTCAGTGGGCATATCCAACATCCAACCACCATATGATTTGAAATATACCTAACCCTGCTGTGGCAGCAAAAAGACAGAAAGAATGCAGTAACATGTAACATGCTAATGATGCAAATCTTCTTCTGGGACTAAAGGACAAATATGTATGTGATCTTAACTGTATTGTTTTTTACTTTGATTCATACATTAAATATGAAATAATGCTATAATGCACATTGGTTCACACACTAGTAAACATGAGCCATACAACATGCAATGGGATCCTAGATGATGATTGTCTGAAGGCCAGAATCATTGTCAATCTAAATCTAATAGATGGTCCATCTTAAAGATACTGCATATATTAGACTTCAAAGCAGGTGGATAGGCCAGACCTTTCATTAATTTTTCTCTGCTAAAGCATGAGGGGTGGCTGTGTTAATTAAAAAGGGCATTTCCTTTAAACATATAGATACAATCACAGGTCCTCATGGGAGATATCTCATTGTAATGGGAGAATAGTGTCTTCTTGGGGCGGCTGTGGCTCAGGAGGTAGAGCGGGTTGTTCCTCGATCCTGGAGTTGGCGGTTTGACTCCCCACTCCTCCTGTCCACATGCACCTTGTATGGCAGCTTGGTCTCCATTGGTGTGTGAATGAGACCAATCTGTAAAGTGCTTTGGGTACCGTTAAAGGTGGAAAAGTGCTATATAAGTGAAGTCTATTTACCATTCTCAGTTATTCCTACTCATCCAAGTTACTCTGAATGAGTAACTGGGGGTGACTTCAATTGTGTTTTAAAGGTCTAAAGCAGCAGAATATCTTAATAATTTTGTAAGTAATTCCAAAGTTATATGGAGAACCGTTAATTCCACAGGAAGAGACTACTCCTTTTTCCTATTAGCTATTATTGCCATGTATTCAGCATGTTAAATGTCACTGACACTGCCATCCCGGACCATGGAGACGAAATAAGGCATGTAAAATGTTAGCAAACATCTTGCAAGTCAAATGTATTAGGCAGTAGCCTGACTGTGCCTTTTTTGTAATGCAAATAGTGGTTTGATCACATATTCTGAGCCTAATGGAAACCACGGTGGATTTTGCTTTATGAAACTGGAACACAGCTTTTAGCCAATGGTTTCAGGCTTATAACAAAGGAACATGAACACTTGAAGCTATAAATGAAGCTAAAAGCTTCCTTTGTTTATCTTAATTTAAATACTGCTATGTGCGAAAACACTGACATCCTTAACATGGCTCCAATAGCTCCTCAGTAGGGGGCCTTCCTAGCAACTGAGCTAACTTTAACATATAACTGTGGTGTTGTGATCACAGTAATCATAGGAGACCATGTCAAGTTTACACCTCAAAACTGTTATACTGGCGCAACAGTAGTTTTATAGAGCCAAAATATTTCTGGTTTATGATGAGTATGATGTACATTGAGTACAGCCCTCATTATGCAGCACTTATAACCGATGTTTCTCAATTTAGGGAGTCATCCAGCAGTTTACACTAATGCAATGCAAGGCTCACTGTTGTCCTGGCCACTTCCTCACAAACATAGCTTTTCATTTTCACACATAGTGAAACACACAAACCCACAGTGATGTGTAGGTAGGTGGGCGCAGGTGCTCCTTGTTGTCCTGATGAACCACTCCTGTCTCTCTCCGCCTCTCAGCCACTACATTCACATCCTGTGTGCTGGTAAATAACAGCATTCTGCCATTTTTAGTCAGCAGGTGGCTAGTTGTTGGGGAGGTTGTGTTCTATGTCCAAACAAACTGTTGAAACAATCTTCCATCTTCAGTTAGAGAGAGTGGGAGTCCAGTCGGTGGTGGTGTGAAGAACAGTATTGTGGGTAAATGTCACAGAGAGCCTTCTGTTCCATATCTGACTAAGTGAACGAAAAAAAAAAAAAATCCTTGAGCACATCCACCACTTTGTCTGCTCAAATAACACACAGAGAGAACAAGACTCAAGAGCAGATTTCTGCAGAGTAATAACTGAGGCCTGTCAATGTCATCTTTCTGGTGCGGAGACACATACACGTCTACTACTAAAATCTTTTGTGTGTTTTATGAACCAAATATAAACACATTTTTCAGAAGAATGACTTTGTCACCATGCCCAAAGTTCAGGTTATTGTACACTATATAGCAGGGCCGGTTTTAGCCTGCTATACTAGGATGGGCTGGTCGAAATAATAGGTGGGCAACTTGGGCAGTAGGTAGCCCAGAGAGGTTAGAGAAACGGACTAGTAGCCGGAAGGTTGCCAGTTGTGCCATCTTGCCACCCTGGCAAGATGGCACAAAATGACAGCTGGTCAGAGTCAAGATCAGATGCAAGCTCCTGCCATTGAGCCCTCAGGCAATCTCCAGCGTATGGCTATGTGTTTGTGTACGGGGGATTTGGATGGTGTAGCAACGTTGCCACATGGGGTTCTTCTGACAGGTGAAACACAGATACACACACCGTTGACTTAGCTGAAGACAGATCTTTATTTACAACCGTAGGAACACTCGGCTGGCTTTCCGGATCCCCTGCCCGGCGTCCTTGGGTTAGCCAGCTGCTTCCCTCCTTCGGGTTTATCTTCTCTTTCCGGAGGGCGCGCGCCCTGTGCCCGTCTCTTCTGTGTGTCAGTCAGCCTTTTCTCAGCAGTCCCGGCTCCTACTAAATACAGAGCCTATGATTACTGATTGGTTGCCACCTGTGCCATCCAGATTGCTGACGCTGACTGTCTGAGCCACTCCCCCACTCTCTCCTCTGTAGCTGAGCTCAATCAATCACACTCCGCCACCACAGATGGGTTAAATGCAGAAGACCAATTAATAAAGTAGTATTCTATTCTATTTTATTCTATTCTAATTTATAAAGCACAATTTGAAGCAGGGAATTGGGAGGTAGTGACACAGCATTTCTAAGTTTGCTGCTACCCTATGATTTGAGTCAGTGGAGGGCAGATTGATTTACCCTAAAATAAAAAAAATCCTTCATCCAGATTTTAACATAATCAACACCCTAACATTTATTTTGATTGGATGAGCGTAGTTCTCAAATAAAATTAAAACCTAATCAAGTGAGACTTCTCATCATAGCCAATATTTACAAAACTAGAAGGTCTTATTTAAACTCAAATTGAACAGTGACAAAGAAACAACGAAATTAACTAGTTAAACCTATACCCAAACTTCAGTGTAACTATATACATATATAATCCCACAGGGCAAAATCAGAACAACATTTTATACATTTTTTTCTCCTTTTTTCCCACTTTGTTAGGTACATCCAACAGCAACCTGAAAATCCATAAGTACAGTATATCAGTCATATATCAATTTCTTTATTTCTTTTTATTTCTCTCTCTCTCTCTCTCTCTCTCTCTACCTGCAACATCAGTCTCCTGTTTCCCTTGGCAAAAAGTCTAACAAATTCATCCATGTCTAAGGTATTTGTTATTGATTTCTCATGGGCAACATCACCAGATTCCTCTTTCATTCATGTAGCATGGTGGGCTGGGGGGTTAGGACTCGTAACAGTGGGGAGAAGGAACTCTCACATGATGTAAAAGACACACCAATTACCAGGGCTGTTACATACAATTTATGCAACGCAGGAAAAGCTTCCTTATACTCCTGCAGGTGTTTACACATAGTGGACAGGTCTGTTTCATTTGGACATTTCTTGACCAACATTGGTTTTGCAACAAGAATTTCATTCAGACTCATATCGTCTGCCGCAGTGCCAGCAAGCCCATGCAGAGGGCGCAACAAGGAGGAATCTAGAAATGCACTAGATTTGGGTACAAGACTGGAAATCCGTTTTCCATTTCTGAAATGGCCCTGTCAAGGATGTTGAGCAGGGATCTTTTCAGAGACTGACAGGGGGATCATCAGAATCTTCATGACACTTTCACCAAGGTGTTTACTCAGTGTTCTTCTCTTTGGAGGATGTGAAGCATCCCCAGCAGGTGCCTGAGAAAGCTCTGTCCACCAATCATCTTTATGGATGTCTTTTAAGGACTCCAGTGATGCACCAACAACTGTAGACTGTAGAATCGCCTTCGCTGGTTTCAAGACACCAAGCACCCGCACTAGAAATCTTCCTATCTCAAAGAAATGATGCCTCTTAATTTGAATCAACAGGCCTGATGCCTCAGTGCACAAATCAACTGTGGCATCATTATCTTCTGAGATCTCTGACAGGATAGTGAGAAGATGGTCTTCATTTTCAACAATGAACCTTGTCACATCATAATGGCTTATCAAGCGAATTTTGAGCAGTCTTTTGAGACAAGGAGCATCATACTTTTCTGACACATAGTGATGACAGAAGAAGTTATACAGGGAACTAGAGGTCGAAATACTTTTTGGCACATGGCTCACCCTGCATGGCATGCACAACCATTAAGTGTAACTGGTGGTTATAACAATGAATATATGGAATATATTGAGCAAGCTCCTGTTGAAGCAATGCTTGCACACCACCTCATCACTAATGCACAAGAACCATGTTTGTTGAGATATTTGATATTAAGTTGTGGACCGACTGCTCTCCTGGAGGTCAGTGGTTGGCCACAAAACAGCACCTTCACATGTGGAAGATGTCAATGTTTTGCTCAAAGGCACTCCAGCAGGGTGGATGCTTGATATCATGAATGCTTAAACAAGGTTCCTCTCTAGACTGCTCTCTGTGACGCTTTAGCTAAAAAGTTTTCTCTGGAAATCGAATGAGGAAAAATAAAAGAAGCTTTTATTTCAAGCAGGAAGACAATTATCCTTTTCATTTTCTCAACACACCTGGTGTCCACCACTCAATTATTATCCGATGAACTCACTAAGTTATGTGCACGTACTATCCTATATTTCCTACCACAGTAGGGTATTTAAACTCTTTTACATGTTGTGTGCCTTTGCTATCATTGCTGTTTCACCCCTCCACCAGCAGTGTCTCCCCCAGGCATTTATTGCTGTGATAGTGTGTGATAGATAGGGTATAATGGAGATAAAAAACAAACAAACAAACAAACAGAAATGTGACTAGGAGATGTTTTTGTGAATTTATTGGCATATTTGGTTAGCATGTTTTAAGGTGTTTTGTACTTAATTTAGCAGAGATCACTGGTCAGTCAAAACGTTTCTAAATCATAACTATTTTATCATCTGGTAATGTATCTGGTATTTATGTGAAAATATGAAGGATTATTTGTGACCTTAATGCAACAGTTGGGATACATCTGTGACCAGTCAGACTACGTGGCTGAAACCAACACGTTGCATTAAATACAGTGAATCATGCACATTTTTGACCCTGCAAAATGCTGGAATCATCAAAACATGCTCCAGCTTGGCAAGCGAGTGAGGAGTGCTGATCCCCGCCAGCTCTCCCAGTCTGTCTCGCTGGCTGCAGGCCCAGAGGGCAGGGCACAGGGATGGATGGTGCCTGTCGCTGGCTCTCTGCTGCCCAGATGGCTCGCTCTGTCAGCGGGCTCACCACCAGGAGGGGTGGCACCCTGACGTCAGGCCACGATTGTGTACACCAACTTTCATTTGCCTCCCCCCAACACCTGTGGACTGCGTGGCAAAATGAAGGGGTTAGTGGTACTGGAGCCTGGCCGAGTGTGTGTGCATGTTCTTGGCTATCCTGTCGAGAGCCAATCGAAGATATTCATTGGATATTGATGGTCACTTTGGCTGATTTTAACCTCTTTAAGATGACGGAGTACGATAAGGACTTTCTTGAGATTGAAGGTTTATTTTTGACCTTGCAAACAAAAGTTGACTAAACAATGTTTCGATGGAGTTTGCCCAGTTGTCATGAAGTTGTAGAATTTCCATTTCTGAGCACTTTAAAGCTGCTACATTTGACATTTTTATATCAACAATGGATCAAATCAAATACATATAATGTGAAAGGGACAGCTGTTGACAAACCGAATAATCACCCAACTCTACAGTGCGTTTTAGTTTCGTTCAGCTCAGTGGTTTGCTTTGGTATGACTCCCACAACTTAACTGTTTTGGTTCACTCTCACTGACCAGTCGCAGCAGGCAGCAGTGAAAAAGCTCTAAAAACTGACTATAACCTACCTGCCCAGCACCAAACGGCAGACAGACAAAGTTAGCGACTAGTTGGCAAACATAGTGGAGCATTTAGTAGCTAAAGAGACAGATTGGTGGAGGCCAAAAAAAAAAGCTAAAAGGAGAGTGGACATTGGACTTGTGATGTGTACTCAAGCAGAACTTCATGTGAATGCTAATGCTGCTCTGTATCTACTGGGTGTGTAAACAAGCAATTGTTTGCTAACATGTTCACCATATCAACTTTATGGTGATTATATGTCAGAGTTGTGTTTACAACTTGTCTCTGCCCCCCCAAAGTGACCAAAAAAAATCAGTTCATGTTATGTCATGCTACATGTCATGAGATTGTTTTGTAAACTACTGTTTCCAAAGTTAGTTTCAACTCAAAGCCAAAATGGACAAGAAGTCCTTAAAGTGCTCCAAGACCACAAAGCAAACTCAACTGCTGCTGGAAATCACATAATACGATCAAAAGCTCCAGAACAGATAATAAATGGACCGTATGTTGAGAGTGTCCTTTTAACTAGGACTTTTTTGTTTTCTGTTAAGATTAAATGTAGAATTTATTTTAGGCTACCTCAAGGGTTTAATTAATAGCAGTTTAGGATTACAATTTAAGTTGTTGTGTTTTATCATACGATGACTGTTTGTCTTCAATGATGTAAGTTCAGCTAATAATATTTTTCACTCCTTTTTTCATTCTTTCATTTTTTGCGTCCTTTACTGTAAATCTTTATTTTGAAACGTGTAGCTGACAAACTTAAAATGTTAGTTTGACAAACTGATGATTGCAACTTGTTTTTGAGATATTGTGTATTGTGTGTGTGTGTGTCCACTTGCATAAATCCTGTCTTAGTTTAACAACTAAACATGATCATGCTGTGATCCTGTGGCTGGATACACTGCTGGACTAATTGGTTGAATTCAGATTTATTAGTTAATACAGCAGCTCTTTCCCTGTTTGTGACAAGAAGTCACTTCCTGGGAGCAGAGCAGCCGTGACCAGACATTCAATTCAAGTAAACCTTTCTGCTTAAGCTGATAATCATCACAGAATTATCAGGAATTATGCCATAACTACACAAATCCATTTAGATAGCAATTCTCAGTTTGGGTATCATTTTGATAAAGCTCTCTTATGTCTCAGTCAATGATCTTGTCATTTCAGTTCTAAAATTACAAATGTTATTGATGCCATTGCCCCCACTAAGGTAAAGGTAGTCTCCGGAAAGGAAAGGGCACCATGGAGGAATGCCACGCTGGTAAAAAATTAATAAAAGAGAGTGTAGAAAGGCTGAACGCAGGTGGTGTAAAACAAATCTCCGGGTTCAGTATGACATCTATACAGAGACACCTTGCATTTTTAATTTAGAATATAAAAATGCAATGTAGTCCTTCCTTCAACACCTGGAACAAACTCTCAGAAAAGAAAACTGAAAGTCTGCTCCAACTCTCATTTTTTTAAATCAGGGCTTTTCTGTTTGCCACTGCATTTTATTAAATTCAATTTGAGACTACTCATTTATAATTCATATCCTGCACTGCGCTGTAATTTTTTATTCTTCTGTTTTATTCTATTTAAGCTTATTTTTATCTTCGATTTTATTTAACTCTTTTAAAACCTACTTAAATGTGTCTTTTTATATTGCCTTGTGTTTCTTTTCTTAATGCCTTTTATGTCTTAAGTAAAGCACTTTGAATTGCCTTGTTGTTGAAAGGTGCTATACATATAAACTTGCTTTGCCTTGCCTTGACTAGACTCCAGCATGAAGTAATTTGAGCCAACCAAACAAAAGTGGATTTAAGTCCTGGGGCATTATACTGCAGAAGATTTGTGTTGTGAAATTACTTTCTCTATTCCAGCAATAGGAATTGGAGTCCTAACTCGTGGAGCATGTAATTTAACTGCCTCAGCTGTCATTACTTTGAGTTTGAAAACTTTGATGAACCTTGGATGAACAGTGGAGCACTTCATGGCAGTCTTTGCTTTTTAAACTGGTTGCTTCACCTAGAGTGTGTCTTGTAGGTTTCCTCAGATACCCGCTCACACAGCTAACAACACGGAGCCAAAAATATCTGACGGCCAAATTGATCTTGCCACCGTGTAATGATAACTTCTTGGATTCCATTAGGAACAAAAACACTCAGGCGAACATGAAATAAGCTCCTTTTTGTGTCTCTGGTGATTTACCGGGCTTACATCCCCCTCATGCTTTCAGGCTGTACATAGTCCTCTCATGTACATTCAAAAGCAGGTGACCTATGACCCGAGTCCCCCACATGTACCACTTCACTGAGGAAACACATCAGTATTGTGGATTTTACATTCTGGCAGCTGATGAAAGTATTGTAGAGAGATCTTTTAAGTCTTTTATGTGTGTGTAGTGTGTTTTCCGCTTCTGTACATGTGTCTGTGTGTACGTCTCTATTTTTCTGTGTGTGATCACTCACTGAGGGACACTGCGACAGCGCTTTGGATCAATAAACAGGAACTAGCTTTCATCTGTCACAGTAGAATAAATCTCCTGCAGAAACAGAGAGCAAAGGCCACGTGGACATTTTCACTTTTCTGCAGTATCAACCATTTGCCTGCGATGCCTAAAATGAGCCTTCATGTTCTTTCAAAGAAATGACAGGGGTGGTGATTTTTACAAATCATCACAATTTTGCAGCAGTTAAGGGACTAAACCTCAATTTCAGAGCAGAATAGCTCTAAATGTATATGTGCCCTGGTGTGTGTGGGTTTGTGAATGAATTACTGTCCTGTAAGCAGTTGGTACTACATTCAATATCTGCTGTTATGTCCATCAGCCATTTGTTCGACTGTAGAGTCCTCGAGCAAGCAATCCCCACCTGCTCACTCTCCTCCGGCTGTGCTGGAGTCAGCTAATCTCTAATTTAACATATAATAAAATGCAAGCGCGAGTTGGATTTAGTTGAAGATGAGCGTGCTGATAGTTTTATGTTAGAATGCCACATCGCCTCAGTGGTTCGGTGTGTTTTGCACCGTCTGTGTGTTCTGCAAAGCTGATGACACATCTCCTCCGGATCTGTGTCTGTATTGATGGACAAAAGTTTAGAGAGACTGAACTTGAAATGATGGATGGACGTCAGAATCATCATCTTCCATTTAGCAAACAGAATCGAGGAGGCGTTTTTTGGAGCCAGACATGTTTCATCAGTGTACATCCAAAAAACATGGATTGAATGTGATTCATCCTGAGGGGCGTTTCATAAAGGTGGCTCAGAAAAGCAGGGCTTACTGTGAACAGCCTGGCTTGAATGAGCCTAACACAGTGAACCCGGATTAAGCTGTTTCACAAAGCCAACCCAGAGCTGGTGTGATCTTCAAGTCTGGTATAAAGCATGACAGAGGAACAGGTTGATATTGATGTAGCTTTCTGGGTGCTGATTTATGAGTAGTTCAAAACGTTTCCAGACAATATGAGTTATGCGCCACTACTGTTTAGAAACACCTGCATGAAAAGTTGTTTGTGTGGCTTTTAAAGTACTAAGAATGGCTAACAGAGTATAATAAACACAATAACACCCTGCATTCATTAGATAAAATCAACATTTATTATAAAAATACAACCAATCATGTCATAGTCATAGTGTTGAGTATGATCACTCATTAGAATTCAACACAGGAACCAGTCAATGCGTGTGATGTTCCCCAATTCATAGAGCAAAAGTGCTCTAAGACTAATTCACACTCATACACACAGAAAAGATAAAGAACAATGTGATTGAGCTCGGCTACCATGAGGATATAAAAATAGATAAGGACATAAGGTTCCTTCTCAAACAGGAAATGAAGGAGATGGACTGAGTCGTCTTTCACACATCACACTCATTATCCATTCCTCTCAGACTCCCCCTCCTCCCTCCTTCACATGCTTACTTTTTGGAAAAGAGACAGAATCTGTCAGTGTGAAATGAAGTCAGCGATCACGTCGCTGATGGAAAATCACCTACAGTACCCACCAGACCACAGACGGACACACACACACACACACACACACACGGAGAGTACGCACACTTTCTCTCCAAAACTCGCAGTCTCTCTCCGAGACACACAGATGTGTTACTAAAGGGTTGCCATGACAACTCTCTTAAATTCCCTGTCGGTCAGGGTAAGTGTGAGAGTCTGTGTGTGTGTGTGTGTGTGGAAAGTGTAATCGAGTCGAGTCATTTAGGGCTCACAGAGAAAGTCATTTTGTTGCAGTAATGTCCATTTTAAAGACAATTTCAGGACTGTGAGCTTCCAAATAAGCCTGCAGCTAGTGCAGCAACACTGCGAGGTTGTTTGACTACACAGCCAGGAAATACTGCGCTCCTCCCACCATTAATCACCAACAGATCACATCACTATTTTTTATCAGCCTGGCACCAGTCCTATATAGTTTGTCATTTAACAACACAATCACACTTTATTCATTTTATGCACCGAGCACTTCTGTGTTTGCAGAGTTCACAGCAACGATCCCAAGGCAGATTAAAGCATTGCATCATGAATTTTGATTTAAACTCTGATCCAGTGATGAAATATTTTCATCACAAAAACATCACAGTGAGGGAAGACCACTCAGTTTGATCTACGCTTTCATAAACAAGAAGAAACCAAATGGGTATTGTGACATGCCATAGTAATTTATCTGTATTGGAGTAATGGATTCATTTGGGCACAAATAAGATCTGCTATACTTTCCCACAAAGGAAATACACATTCATGTTACAGTCCCTTGGGATTTTCATGAAATCAATACATTTTTGATATTATATATGGTCCCATTTTTTCTGCAATAGCCATTTAATGTGTTTACATTCTGTAATTACCTCTCGCAATAGTTTTCCTTGTTAGTGGCAGAGTCCGCCATTCCCACACTGGCTTTAAATTCCCTTCGCACGAAATGAAATCATGTATGTAATCCAGTGTTACTGTAATTTTAAGTAACTCTCTGTATCAGAGCTGTATTAAGTTACTGCTACTGCAAACTGAGCATTTCCTGCTGCTGCCGCTTCACGTTCAAAAAGTGTTTAACTGGCTTTTATTGGGAAGCAGGCACAGGAAAGGCAGTGTATTTATTGTGGAGGTTAGTGCTGACAGTGATTTTTCATCAAACAAAACAAGACATTGATCTTTTTTTTCAGTTCAGTTTTTCATATCGCCACAGGTGCGCCTGTGTCAATATTTCTTTATCAACCAGGACTGAATTCTTAAGGATTATAACTTTAAAATCAGTTTTAATCAAAAAACAAGATTGTCATTTTTGTTATAATTAATATGGATTAAGAATAATCCCTCAAATCAACACATATTCAAAGACTATTTAAAACAGTATACTGACTGCTGGACAGTAAAAAACAAAAGCTTCTCAGTTTTAAGGGGCTATAAACAGACAGTTCAAAGTCTGATCAGAGGTCAGCGGTTAACTCCACATCTTCCAGGTCAGTCAAACAACATACCACGTTAAACATTAAAAAGCACACGCACAATATGGTGATGTGAACTCCTTGCATAGGATAGCCAACAAGGCATTAACCTGCAGCAACAGCAAACATTGTAGAAATAGCTACGACAGCTGGATAGTTTAGGATCATTAAAAGAAAATTCCACCCTTTAATGTTGCAACACCGTTAGATAACATTAATCTGCAGCATTCAGCACAGTCCAGTAGTCATTTTGAGATGAGGAGCCGAAATGTATCTTTTTATCGTCCACACTTTGTCTCAACCTCTCTGATCTGATTTCCTACATCTCCCATGATGCTTTTCAACAGCCTTTAAAAAACATTCCTAAAATCAATTTAGCAAACAAGCCCTGTAGCTGCCTTTCATTCCCATCTGCTGTTGGTACTGGTATTTTGAATGAAGTTTCTATGTTTTAGGGTGGAATCTTCCTGTAACGAAGGAAAAGTTTGGATACATTTAGTTACACTGACAACATCTGACTTTACCATAGTGTACTGTCTTGAACTTTTAACATTTACACTGCACAGACAGAGTGGGTGTCTCCTTCTCCTTCAGGAGGACTGTGCAGAAAGGTTGTGCTTCTCCACAAAAGAACCACTAGTTTTAGAAGACATTCAATGATCTTTGTGTGGCCCTTTTAGGGCAGTGGGGGCAGAGATAATAACCTCTGCCAAGAGATGCACCTATAAAACATTCAGTAGAGAGAGAACATAAACTAAATTTAATTGTATCATAAGATTCTGGACACTATAATGGTGGTTGGCATGTAGTTGCATTTTTGTTGGTTTAAATTCACTGCTTTCCTCTAATTTCTGGCCAAACATGCCTCACTATAAATCTTTTGTTCACTTTAAAGAAAACACAGAATTTTTGGAGATTGGGCCATTGGTCAGCTTCAACATTGCTGATGAGACTGTGTCCCTAGTAGATCATAAGCCTAAGTTTTGGAGCAAATGATCTGCTAGGAACACAGTATGAATGATTTTAATATTTCACATTCTGATCTGCTGACACAGGAGTTGACCAACACGCCAGTCTCCAAAAGCCTTGCTGTGTACCTGGAAGAACAGGGGCTCAAAGCTGTATGATCAAAACAAAACAATTCACAAAAAAAACTCAGCTTGTTGTTATCGACAAGCCAAGTTTTTCCAGATTTTCCCTCCTTTGGCTCTCAGGCCTGCAGGAGCTTCCTGAGGTCCTCGTCCATGCCTCGTGCCCTCAGCTGCTCCAGGCTGTGGTAGCGATGGAAGACACCGTCGGCAGTCACTACCACCACCCTGATGCCGTGGGTGTCCTTGCCAAGCTGGCAGCCGATGGCCGAGCTCACGACCATGTCCAGGCCGTCGTGGCAACCACCGGCATTTCGGTGATAATGGCCGGAGAAGACTGTTTTCACCCCTGTGGTGATGAGAGAGGTGTGAGAGTGCTGAATTTGGTGCGTCAACAAAGAAACTACATGAATCCAAGCATTAAACGGGGGAACACAAAAGCTTAAATTTGTTTTTCAGTGGCCTGATTTAGTTTGTCTCTGCTTACATCACTGATCTAAACTGGGATATTACTATGAATATGCATCATGCTCTTTAGAGTGCCATGCAACACACCAAGTCTGACCCCTCCGTCCCTCCTGTATCCCAAATAAAGGTGCAGCATGTACAATAAATACATCACTTTACGGCCCCTAGTGTGTTTTTAAACAAGAACCTGTTGCTCAGTTCAAAGACAAAAAAAGAGAAACAGGAAAGGAGAGAGATGGAGAAGAAGGAGGGAAGTAATGGAGGAAGGAAGAAAATAAAAAATAAAAAAGAGACATAAAGGTAGGAGAAGAAGAGAGAAAGTAGCAAGGAGATAGATAAGAGGAAGGAAGGAAGGAGTGAAGAAAGAAAGAGAGAAAGAAAGAAAAGGGGGAAGAGAAGAACAGAGAAATAAGAAAGGAGAAATGGAAGGAGACAAGAAGGAAGAAGAAAGAGAAAAAGAAAGAAAGAGTAAGGAGACAGAAAGGAAGAATGGAAGGTAGGAAGGAAAGAAGGAAAGAAGGAAGAAAGAATGAAAGAAAAAAGAAAAACAACACTAGCCTCCCACTTGTAGCATATTTTGTAAACCTGGGGAACTTTCATTAGGGGAGCCACGATTTTCAATTTATTTTCAATTACAAACGACATCATTAATAGAATGGTGAGGGTATGGCTCGGCCCTGCGGCGCTGATGCCATGTCACTACAGTTGAAATGACTGCGCACTTAAAATGGCACGCCAAACAAGCCTCACTCTGAAAGAGGGGTGCAAAATGAGTTGTTTTGCTGTGTGTGAAGGTAGTATTCTGTGTGTGAATTTCTTTAGTTTTGGGACAACCAATTTTACTTTCTGGCAAGTTGGTGTCATTTTTGGCCAATTTTCACTTGAACAAGGGGTAAACACAAGGTTAGGATTGGATAAAAATAAAAAAAATGAAGTATGGTTATGTTAAGGTTACGGTTATAACATTATTTGTGAAATGTCCTCATAAGTATAGTAATAAAATACATGCATGTTCTGATGTCTACCCGTGTGTGTCCTTGCATGTTCAAATGTGCATGCTTGTGTAGGGGATTTGATTTTAAAATGAGTTTACTGCGGGATTTTGGCAGTGAAAATGTGCTGCTCTATTTTCTAACGTCAAGCGTTTCCATGCAGGGAAGTCTAGCTGCTCGCTGCCTTGTCTCCAGGGAGACACCCAGCCAAAAAAACTAAATAAAGAAAAAGAAAACTGGCAACAAAAGAGGATAAATTGCAGTCTGCGCATAAGAAAGACATCGGCCTGTCCCAGAAATCTGCACAACAAAGACAAGGAAGATCCCCCCGAAAAACTCTTATGTATCCACTGCTGATACTACCTCAATGTCAGCACCATGAAACTGCCCTGAATCATCCTGTCCGCCACTCTACATAATCAACCAGCACCAGAATACAAATGTGACCCAAATATATATTAATATTCTGTGCTGTGTGAGGACAGCGGTTGCACATGCTGGACCATTAAATAATTAATCCGCCATAGATGGAAATTGATGATTTAGGCCTGTATGTGCGTATGCCTGGGCTAAGTTAATTTACAATCAAAACCTGGGGCAGCACAATGTGAAGCCCACCCACCTGGGACTTGTGGGTGGGCCTGCAGCTATATAATTGTGGACCAAACATTTCATAAATCTGTTTATGTGGCCAGGAATAATAACCTTTCATATAACCTTGCCACTGTTCTAGGTGACTGAGTAACTGGCCAGGCTCAACACTGTCTAGTGTGTACATGTGTGCTTGTGCACCTTGATGTTGTTTCTGGATGAGGGCCGAAAGGCCACAAATGCCCTCTATGCCTCTAGGCCAAAGCATGTACTCATTATTCTGTACGAGTGTGTGTGTTTAGCCGTGTGTGTGTGTGTGTGTGTGTGTATGTGTGTGTGTGTGTGTGAGTGTTCTGCGGTGTGGTCCCTCTATGCTGACAGACACCTAAGTGTTTTTACCTGTCCTACAAGGAATTACACAGCTCATCTAAAATTATTCAGACCCTGCAAAAGAAAACAAAGCGAAGCCGCAACAGAAGTGTGAACCTGGGAGAATGTTTGATGGGATCACCTGATGACTCAGTTAGCGACGCGGATTGTGGAAATGTTGGATTTGTTACAGTATCCAAATGAGGGCTGCGACTTCTTTGTCACCTCAGAGAGATGAGGTGGTGGGAGGAAGACGCTAAGACAGCAATAGTAAAGAAGTGATAGACAGGAATTAATCCTGTAATAATGATGACGAATAAACCAGCAGGAAAAAAAAAAATTTTTTTGAAGCTCCTCTAAAACTCCCAAAGATGCCATGATTAATTATGCCACCAAATAAAGTGTGTGGGAGTGTGTAAGCATGCATATGTATACATGTATCAATGCATCTGAGTTTTGTCGCTACGTCCCTGATGACACCACCACGTAGCAGCAGTAAGGTTCCCCCATATGTATGACACATTTGTGATGCATCCATGTAGCAGAGTTGTGCTGTATGTTTGTTGGTCACAGCTTTAAAAATGAAAGAAATTAGTCACAAAAGCCCAGCTGAGCATTTATTTTAGAACAGCTACAATAGGAGGCACTGTTAGACACGGCATTAAAGGAATAGTTCAACATTTTGGGAAAAACAGATTCATTTTCTTCCTGAGAGTTAGATGAGAAGATTGATACAAGAATCAATCAGTCTCTTAGCTTAGTGTAGCATGCGAGTGTAAAAACAACACACAAGATATAATGTGTTAATTAATGAGCTTTAGAGGTATTGGTGGGTGGATTTTGTTACCTTTGGACAGGCTAGCTGTTTCCCCCTGTTTCTAGTCTTCATGCTAAGTGTGAGTATGAATGAGTGGTATCATCTAACTCAACAAAAGGTAATAAGAGCATTTCCCAAAAGTGTCGAACTACAGCTGCAAAAAGTTAATAAATCATACCTTTACACAAAAGAAATGAAAACCAATCCAAATAAGTCTTCTTGAACATTATGTATAAGTAACTAGCATTTACTACAACAATAAGTATAGTATAACATAACAAGTGTAACTGGTGATATCTGGTGATTTGTATGCAGTACAACACTACTATTCAAATACCAGAATAACAGATTCTATTCTGTTCTATGAGAGATTTACCTGCTAGTTTTCTCATCCGAGGTACAGGGGTCTTGGGAGAGTTGCGCTTGGCTAACCTGCCTAATGTCTTATCAGGCAGAATGGGATCTCTGTTACGTCATCATGACACACTACAGGCTTCCTTTCACGATCTTGAGTATAGCTGAGAACTGAAGTGGACTGAACCAATGGACAATTTGTATGCTGCGGAAATGAATCGACTCGCTCCACTGGCTTGTTCCACTCAAAAATATTTAGCAAAGGCCCAGAGATAACACCCTGACCTGAATTAATTTGAGCATGTCCCTTTCAGAGCGGCTTTCAGTCAAACCACTCCACCTGGGCCCTTGTCTGCTCAAAAAACACTCTCTGAGAGAAAAGCTGGCCTGTCTGAGAAAGAAAAGCATTTCCAATATCCAAAAGATTGTCTGTATGAATAAAAGATAAACAATTGGAAAAAAAAAAATAGAATAAAGAAAGCTGTTCCCTTTGCAATGCAGAAGATGAAACTGACCTCTGAAATTGTCTGCCAGAAAATAAATGTGGGAAAGCACAAGAGGCTGAGATTGCCTGCATGGAACTGAAAAACACACAAAATAAAAAGCAAAAAACAATTTAAAACCCCAAAATACCCTAGCACTGTTTCAAAAACTTGTCGTAGCATATAACTATTGATTGACTTCTTTTAGACCAATACAGTGATGAGGGTTAAACCCACATTGACTTCCTGACTTGTGCTGAGCGTAGGTCAGACACTATAGGTTTTATGAAGAGGATGTCTGGTAAGGCACTTAAGCTTGTATATACTCCAAGAAAGGTGTCTGACATTGCCCAAGTTCTTGCTCTGTTTTGATTTGACCACTGAGAGAAAGGAGCAGGACATAGGGTTAGTTACCCCATGCCATGGGTAACCACAAAAAAAAACAAAAAACAAACAGCAGTGATACTATTTCTAATAAAAAATTTCTAATAAAAATAGTGGATGGGGAGATTTTTAAATTTCATCAGGGGAAAAAATCGGGAACATTGAAACTCCAAGAGAACAGTAAGAGAGGGGCAGGAAAATCAAAAGGGTTGGCAAGCAGGATGCATATTTTATCATTTATCAGATTCAGATCATTTAAATCATATATAATATATCATTAATATCGTTTATAATAGATTATCAGTGTGTTTTCGTGCCAGATTAGGTCGCGGGGGGCGGAGAAAATAGAACAGACGGCGAAACTTGTCAGAGTGCAAGCCGGCCACAGAGCTGTCTGAACAGCCCAATTGGTTAGCATCCGCCTCCTGTCTGAACCCGGCGTTATTTGCTGGGGGTGGCATTGGTAAAGGCCTAGGATTGCTTTCTTCAGTAACAGTTGGAGCTTTTTTTAATGAGGTGCCGGTCCGTCGCAGCAGTCTACTTCACTGCAGGTGCAGGATCGCCTGGCCTCTGCCAGTCAGGTATCGTAACAGTGCGAACAACAGCGCTGTTTGTGCGAGTGTGTGTTAAGAGACGGAAATGGAAATTAAATGAATTGAATGAAAATAAAATGATGGTTTAATGTAGGATTGGGATATTGGCCTAAACTGGTAAATATCTTCTTTTGTTCCCCTCGAAATCTTGATCACGGTTTTTATGGACAAATCTGAGATTTCTTGGGGCATTTTTGCCCTTTGTCCCCGCTAAATTCCGACGCTGAATGCAACTCATGTGGGAACAGCTGCTGTTGTTCCCTGCTGGAATGAAAACTTGAGAGCTTGTGGACTTAGATGCACTGCTGTAGTCTACCA
Organism: Maccullochella peelii; assembly: GCA_002120245.1. Classification (NCBI taxonomy): domain Eukaryota; kingdom Metazoa; phylum Chordata; class Actinopteri; order Centrarchiformes; family Percichthyidae; genus Maccullochella; species Maccullochella peelii. Next base: position 15,298 of record LKNJ01002853.1, on the reverse strand, counting down.
CTGCCTCCAAGATAATGATAGCTGGCACCGTTCTGGGAAAATGGCCTTGATTTTGACAATGACGAAATATACACAACTCATTTTGCTTCGTTTCACTCCAATCAAAGTAGCACACACCTCACTTTCTGTACGTTGTTATCCCAAGTGCCTCGCAGTACAATCAGCGTGGGTGGCCTGGTGGGACTTAAACCCTTAACTGTGGTAATGTTAGTGCCATGGCTCTAGCCTTTGAGCTACATAAATCAATATAAATAAAATCCTTCTCCTTCCACTGACAATACCATACTAAACACATTCAGCCATACAGAGAAGAGACAATATAACTGCGCTAAGTGATTGTGTCTTGCTTTGCACACTGCGCTAAACGCAGATGGGAGGCACAGTACATGTTCAGAGAGTGTTAAATAGCAGTATTGCATACAGTAGAGGATTGTTAAGTCCAATTTCAACCCATTTTTGTCTCATCACCATGCTTTGCTGCATTCTTCCCTTTCCCTTTTCCTGCTGAGTGGGTGCCCTCGCGAAAACAGGCACACTCTGTTCTGATAATTCAACGTCTTGTCTTGGTCTCTGTGGAAATTCCATTTACCTGTCAGCCTTGAAACAGCGCTGGTTCTTTTGTGCTTTTCTTTGTGATAAAGACTCCCATCTGGGGGACTGGCCTTCGCTTTGACAGACAGAGGTGGGGAGGATGGGAAGACGGGAGAGGTGGGGATTGTGGGAAAGAGGTAGGAAGGAAGTGGGAGGGGGTGTTAGAGCGCTCAGAAAATACCCAGAGTAAGCAGTCAGAGTGATGAAAACATATTGAACGCTAATGGAGGAAAATTACCCAGAGTCAAATTGAATTCTGGTCAGGGTTGTAGAAAAATGCACAGAAAGGAGAGGGGAGTTCCCTCCAATGTGTAAATGTATTTTGTTTATATTATGATTTTTATATGCTGCTGTCATTTGAGCCATGTTTGCCTTAACTGGTGGATGTGTTTGAATATTCTGAAACACCTTAGCTATTTAAATGCTAATAGTGGTCACTGATGTAGAGCGCAAAATAAAGGAATAAAGGGAGTAAAGAAACACCTGTCCACATCTAATCATGTTTGATGTTTGTGTTCCTTCCTTCAATCTGCCCTCACCTTCTTTCCCTTCCCACTCTCCATCATCTCCCTTTCATCTCTTGGTCACTGATTGGATTTGCAAATTTTGACCCAAGTTTCTATCTTGCCACTGAACCTCCCCCTATCAGTGATTGCCTTCAGACCTTTCCTCCTTTTCTACATCTCCTCTCTTTGACACAAACTCTTAATGTAGTTCTGAACACACAGCTGTCATCTGCACATCTGTGAGAATGGGCTGTGTAGGAGTGAACATGCAACGTGTGCGCTTGTATTGAAGGGTGGTTGTCATAAAAGCGCAGGTCTGGGAAATGATTCATCATGAAATGGTGGCTGTTGATAATTTGCATGACAGAGGGATACAAAATGATGTAGCGTGGTGAGGCATCTTGTTGCCCCGGCTCCCCATAAATCACTCTCAGCCATCAGTCACCACGCAGCTTCCCCTTCCTGTGTCCTCCATTTACACACACTCACACATATATGCACAATATCAGAAAACGGAGCTGGGAAATGAAAGTACTCAGCATGTCATCTATCTCTCAGAGAGCATGCATGCCTTCTGGCCATTTGGTACCCAACGTGGTACCTAATCATCCTGAATTCACCAAGCTATGATCCTTATGTTTCTCCAAGTACGACAGGCCTTGAAACTGTTGAGATATCGCAAGCATACACTGGGGGGGGGGGCATGTCTAAGTTAACACGTTTAGACATGCAATCCCAGGCATTGAGAAAATCTTGGGAAGAAAGCACACAAAAAAGAGCAATGTAGTCATATGCATCTATGGTTACCCATTAAATCTAAATGACTTTCAACTTGCTGCGGAAGAAAAGGCATTGGAATCAAGCAGAAACGAGGCGAGACCTTCATCAACAGTTCAATCAATAAAACAGTAAATGAACAGGAAGTTCCCAGTGTTGAGAATCTCTCCATGGATATCGCCCCCTCTAACAGCCCTAATTGTTTCAAGCAGGAGGAAATGATGGATCAGTACACTAAGGCCGTGTTTAGACCGTGTGAATAAACGCGGCCCCCTCATTCATTTCAAGCCCATAAAAGCCCAATAAGTTGTCCCCACAAACCCCTCACCTTTGGTTGAGGTAGGAAGAGAGAGAGACAAAGAAAAAGACAGAATAAGAGAGTGACATACTGAAAAAGCAAAAGCATTATTCAGGCTCAACATTAAAACAATGGGCTTAACCGTGGCCTCTTATCAAATCCCCAGTGGGTGATAAATGTGTCTTCGCTTTTGAACAGAGTAGGACCCTTGCTGATAAAGACAACCAGCAGCAAGAGAGAGAGAGAAAGAGTGAGACACAGAGAAGGAAAAACGGGGAGACTATGCAGAGCAGCACACGGCTTATCTTCGCCTCTAATTAGCTACTGTATGTACAACTCTACAGCCGCTAGCAATGTTGGGAATTCCAATGAATTTCTCAGCTGCACTCTTGTTTTTTTTCTACACATAAACAGGGATTGGAGGCATCATTGAAGTGTGTATCTGTCTGTATATCTGTGCGTGTGTTCATTTGTCCTTGTTTGCATGTGTGCTGCAGGTATCCTGAATGTAGTATAAAAACCTTGGAGGAGGAGGAGGAGGAGAAGGCAAAGAAATCTAATTACAGTAATACATCTATGAGGAGAGGAGAGGAGAGGCTGAGAGCACTGCTGGGATTTCTGCTACTCTACTTGCCTCCCGGAAAGGAGACATCGGTTCACAGCAAGGGGAATTCAATCTTCTCTGAAGAGTTTCTGGATGTGCGTAAAAACCTGTTCTCTCTAAATTCAACATCCTCAATGAGCAAGCAACCTACAATTATTACATGCCTTTCTTCCTCTACTTGCAGTAACTAAATGCAGACTGATGTTGCTTTATGCAATGAAAAATTGGCATAGGCAGGGGCATTAAAGCCGGAGAGAGCATTATTTACTATGATTATGGGTATGACAGTGACGAGGCAGCACAGAAGTACCTATAATAAAACTAAAGAACTTCCTCCTTTAGGACTTTGCGTGATTGTTACCAACAAACTGATTGTACTGTACTGACTGAAAAGTATTTTACCAAGTAGTAAAACCACAAAAGAAGTAATTTAACAAGTTGTCTTGTTGTTTTGTTTACTGGTTGTTATAACGATCACAGCAAACAACAAATATGAAGTTTATTTGTGCTTTTGAAACATGTCCTTTTCTAATCAGGTGCTTGGTTTAAACTCAAAAGAGATTAAAAGCAAGATTTAATATCAAGCAAATCACGATCATATCAGAAACCATAATAATTGCTTGTGCAATTAAAAAAGGGATTGCATGATACTTTACTTGCCCAAGAGGGGGTCATCACAGAGACAGTGCATCATTAATATGAGTTGGAATGCAGTCAACAGTTCCCAGGGTGGAACTGCTCACTCTGATGAGCCACAGGAAGACTAATTGGTGTTGTACCTTTCCCATGTGCAGCTATGCTGCTGAGATAACATATAGATACTTACTGTAGAATATATCATGCATAGAAAAATGAGCTGCTGCATAGCGATTTATATGCAAAACGCGCACACACACAAAAACAAAAACATGTACAAAATGTGCACAAAATTACTCAAACATCTCCCGACACACATATCCTATGAGAAGAAGAAGTAGGGAGGGAAATGGAAAATACCTCAGTGAGGAAAAATCAATTAAATGTATTTCTTTGTCCGCAGGGGGCTATATTCTCTATTTCCATCATATGTCCCTGCTTTCTGTAGAACTAGAATTACTCGACAAAGAATGGCAAAAGCCATCCAATTTTACCTATTTGTTCTTGCCAGACTGCTGTTTCGCTTTGCTAAAATAAGAACCAATAAGAACTTTGTGGCAGCCAACTAAGAAGAACATCCTTGAAGAGTTTTTTGAAAAAAATCCATGTGTTATTGGTACAAAGAAACACTCGATTTCAATAAAGAGCTTTCCAGTGTTCCATTAAGGGACCTCGAAGCTAAATTCTTTTTACACTATAAAACATGTAATCCTTCAACTGTTAGTACATTTGTCTTACATTTGTGCAAAATTATATGAGAGCTGGCTGCACAAACAGTCTTATCCTTGTCAACTGCTTACTTTAATGAAAGTCTCAGCAGAAAAACGACATTAATGCTTTAATATCTTTGCCAATGCTCAACTGTTCCTGTGTGAATCTTTTTGAAAGCAAGTGTGTGTGAGGTTAATGATGCTGCCCTTTACTGTAATGACAGTAATGATCACCAGAGTACAAGAGCACATCTGGAAGCTTCTGATCACAGGGTGCAGCGGTGAGGACAGGCCGACATGGGAGGGAGATGATGCGTGAATAATGTAACGCAAAGAGGGGGAAAAATTACCATAGCCAATCTAGCCAATGTCCAGAAGAGACATAATTTATCACGGATGAGAGGAACCACCCCCTTACCACACAGACAGGAAGACAAACAACACACTTTCCAAAGCTCTTTTTTCTTCAATATGCAGTAAATAACATATCCTAGTTTTCTTCAGTTCATTGCTCATTCCTATTGTTTTCTCCTGTGAAAAGCCTGCAGTCTCTCCATTGGGATATTTTTACCAGGCGCTAGCTTGCCCTGCAGGAAACTCATACTTCATGCAAGTTCTTAAGGTTCCTTCATTTTGCTTTTTCTAACATATAAAAAAACTAGTCAATCTGTGTTTCTTTTAATTTTGTTTTATATGAAGTTCTATACACACATAATTTCTGGTACTGGAAATTATATGATTCTTATATGATGAAGCTCATCTCTCAAAACCAAAAATATAAAAAAACAAGGGAAAGAGTCTGCAGCCATGCGAGCAGCTCTGTGAAGCTGTTCTTACGTAGGCACAGCACTGCTTTGTGCTAAATGCTAATGCAAGCATGCTAACATGCTCACAATGACAATGCTAGCAGGCTGGTGTAATGGCGCAGGTATAATGTTAGTGTGTTAGCATGCTAATATTTGCTAATTAACAGTTAACACAAAATACAGCTGAGGCTGATGGGAATGCCATTAGTTTTGCAGGTATTTTGTCATAAACTAAAAACTAAACTATAACTATAATACTAAAAGTATTGGACAAATTCAAACTTTAACCTGATGAGACAAAAAGTTAAGGGATCATCAAAGCTATTGAATGTCAGTACGAAATTCCATGGCAATTTGTCAGGGCATCTCCAAAGTCATTAGGATTCATCCTCTGGGGACCAAGAATGTCTGTACCAAATGGCATGGCAATCTATCCATTTTACTAAAAAACCAAACCTTGTGATGGCGCTGGAGTCTGGAACAAAGCGGTGGACCAGCCCACCAACCAACTGACCAACATTTGACTCTATAGAGCTATGTCTCTAGCATGGCTAAGATTGTTTTGTGACCAATATCTGGTACGAATATACAGTAGAAGCTCTATCATAAACTGACACAGAGCACAGTGACGATCACAGTCAGTCTCTTTTACAATCACGCCTCTAGGACATACTCCAGCAGATTCAGAGTACAGACATTACAGCATCAGTCAACAAGACACTCCTAGTAGGAGATGAAGGATAGAGCAGAAGGAGCATAAAAGAGAAACAGGGGGATCAGAGGAGACAAAGAACTAAGAAAGAACTAAGAGACAAAGGCTGTATTAATCAAACAAATAACTGGTTTGATTCCTTTTATGCAAGTGTTGTTTTTTTATGCGAGTGTTGTTTTTTTGTCAAGTCATTTTACTTTTAGATTTTGTACATTTAGTACTAACAATGACAAAGCTGTGCTGTATTTCATAGCTTTTTTTTGTAATTTTCATATGGAACTTTAGGCTTTTCCTCACCACTTTCCTATTTTTTCTGTGATCTGAATGACTGCGACTCTTTATAAACATGCCAAAATGAAGAATAACTTTACAGTAACAGTGAAATTCCCCATCTGAGCAGCAGACAGACATTTCCAGATAAATTCAAGAGATGCAGCTTGACATTTTGCCCAAGCCCATTGTTATGTATGGGATAGGACTGGACAGAGAGGGTACATGAATGTGATGAGTAAAATTAGGACTTGTAGATAAATCACTGACCACCCAAAATCACATCCCTTCTCTTGCAGTAATCAGAAGTACCACATGTTGTACTTACACACATGGACCTAAATGTATGTACCAACATGAGAAAGTCATGTAGAGTATGGAGCTTTACAGCGAGCAGCAGCATGTCTGTCATCAATTATTAATAACCATGTACAGTACATGTATGTATATAGTTCACGCAGTACATGCCCTATGTAGTCTAAATTTATAACTGCCGGCAAGAGTGTGGATGAGACAGGGCACTTGTGCATGGTATGTTCTGCACATACATTAACACCATCTGTTTCAGCATATAAAAAGCCTGTATGGATTGCCCTTTAAGTCTCAATTAATTATGAGAGCGAAGAGTCATCAGACCAAAACGGGCCAACATGGTTAAATACATGCTGGAATAATGGCCGGATAATGAAATTAATACCATCCCCCGCCAGTCACCTTGATGTATGATTGAGAAGCATGGCACGTGCCCATATGAGTGGTCCTGTCAATCAGTTGTGCAGAATTGGCCGGATACTGTGAAGTGTACGTGTGTGTGTTGAGTCACTGCTTTCTTAAAGACGTATTGTCCTTGTGAGAGTTTCCCTGCCCAATACCCTTGTATCAGTCTCTTAGACGCCGACAACAATGGATTGTGATTATAGAATTATTCTTCTTATAAGGAGTGAATGCATTCAATTACGCCTGTGTTGTGTGTGTGTGTGTTCCAGGAGCTCCTCCCGTGGTTCTGGCTAATGGCATATTAATCCTCTGGGCTGGGATCTTAACTGTGCTTCAGTAAGATATGCTACAAATGAACAGGTTTAAGAGGAGTATCAGCTAAGAAGTATTAAGACAAGAAATTTAAGACCACTTCACAGTGGTCTAAATCCATCACTATAGAAAATACTGCTGCTATTTTAGGATTTTAGGAAAAGGCAGCTGCTTGACTTTTAAAACAATAAAACTTTATCTCTTTTGTGACTTTGAACTCAAAGTTAGAACCATGTAGCCAAACAAATATATACACAAATCTGGACTGAAAAGGCCTAGTATTTAGAAGAGACACACACTGTATGTATGTTGAAGTGCCTTAATAAGCAAAATACTGAACACAAAACTTGCTCAGTCACTGTAAGTTGGTCCGCATACAAACACAGTAACTAGGAAAAGTATAGGTATAACGAGCAAATAATGTGTGCCTCCCTGCTGTGACTGTCCTACCTGCCTTCTTGAACCTGTCCAGCAGATTTTGTCTGACTACCCTCTGCAGGTTGAAGTAGTCGTCCTCCTCATCAGGGCTCTTCAGGTACAGAGGAATGTGCTGGAACACCAAGATGTGTTTGGGTTTGGGTTCCTGAACAGAGACAGATGTGAGGGATGGGTGTATTATTGAGACAAAATTCAATTGTCAAACGGCTGCAGATGGTAGCAATCATCCAAATGTCCAGACACAGCAAAGGAAGACTATCTAGTTGAAGGTCTTCATAAATCAGACAAGAACAGAGTCATGTCATTGATGCCATTCTACCGTTGAGGAAGAGGCTCTGCTCAGCTGCTCCTCCAGCCACGTCTCCTGGGCGTCCTTCAGCTGAGGGCAGGCCGAGGCGTCATAGAACAACTGGGAGTTCAAAACCAGGCAGAAGACTCCACCTACCTGAGACAACAGGAGAAAGAAGAGACAGAGAGATGCAGTAGATATTAGATACCTACACCTCATTCATTTTTCAAACAATAACAGCAACTTATATAGTTTTTTTTCCTGTCGTAATTGCTATCATTTTTACTGCTGCAAAAACCTAACTTCCGCACAGAAGAGCAATCAAAAATCATCTTATTTTAAAATTTCCACTACTACTGCTTATACACAGATTATCCCATGGGCAACATGAGCATGTCAGCAGGGCCCTGGAGTCGTGGGGGGCTCAAGGCCTTAAAGATTTGTTCAACTGGAAATATGTAAAAGGCATCTGTATACATCTAAGTAGGCCTACCTGTAAATGTAAATGTGCTACTACTACTACTACTACATGTCTTAGGTGTCTGCTTACCCAGAAGCTGAAATAGTCGTTCCCCCAAGCACTGCAGTACTGCTCCACTGTCCTGGGGGTGGGGGTGTTGCCAAGGTCATGGTTCCCACTGACAAACACCAGTGGGATGGAGGGATCTGTCCCCTTCAAGGCCGCCTTCAGGTCTCGCTCCTGACCTTCTCTGAATGGGGTGTCTAGGGGGAAAAGGGGAACTCATTGTCACAATGTGAAAGACGGCTCGATGTTCCTGTGGCAAATTAAGTGGTTACAGACATCCACACAGAAAAACCAAACAATATTGACTTGGATCAGAAAAATCGATGCTTGATTATGTTAATATTGGTAATAACATGTTACCAGAACAAGATAAAATGTGTCAGAGAGAGAAAGAGAGAAATGTTGATTGTCAGATTGAGAGTGTGAAGGGTCCTACAGGCGAGAGTCGCCTAAGGGAAGGGGGATTATTTGGATGATAATGATGACAGCTGATGATCAATGATATGTACAGCTTGACTTTATATCACCATGGTTACTGACATGATGAATATTCTGGTGGAAGCCTCCCCGGGCCACACGGCAAACCCGACCTTTTCTGCTGAGCTGAGCGCTAGCCACATCTTGTCAGATTCATTGGCCCAAGATGCATGAGGCTATTGGTTTTACATTTTTACAATGTGTTTAATTGTTTGTTGTCTTAAAGTGAGGAGTACTAAGCCTGGAGTTCACAAAAAGGGGAAGCGTGCAAAAAGGAGGGAAAGGTTTAAAGCTAAATTAATTCAGTCCCAGCATAGGTAAAGGGCAGAGAACGGGTGAGACTAAAATCTATTCATAATTTAGCATGTATATCAAACAAAGCTATCAGCCCCTGCTCTTAACTAATTCCTTCCTCACCCTCTTTCCTTTCTTATTTCTTTTTCTCTTTATTCATCTGAGCAATTATTTTACTGGCCTACTTTTGGAGCAAACGTTCCCTTGGATGTTTGGATAGGACTCATTACATAAGAGCCTTTTCCGACAGAACATCTTGTGCATGACAGAGTGAAAGAATGTAGAGTTTAAAACGCATCCAGATAAAAGGTAAAACGTCGTTTTCACCCGTCTCTCTTCTATAATTAAGCTAGCCTGTCAACTGTCAATACAATACACAAACATGCACTCAAATACAAAGAGAGGCACAAAGGCTCTTTTTGTTATGTAAAACTTTTATTCCTGCATTCCTATTCAGGTTTGGAGAGTAATTGCTTCTGTGTCATCACATAGTATATTAATTTCCTCATGTATAAGATAAGTGCTATAAAATGTTTATAGAGCATCATTAGTAGTTAACAATGTCGTAAAGTATTGCACCTGATTGGCTAGCCTAACATGGGCTGATGACACATGAGGGTCAATTTTGTTAAATATTATATATAATATATTATATTTATGAGGATAGAGTCTCTTGGTCAATATCTACTACTGGGGCATGAAACATGGAAACGATAACTTACAACGTGTCTCAATAAAAAATAAAAAATATATCGGGGCACCTTGGAGTGCTCTATTACATTTATGCAATGGCAGCCTAGTATTTTGTGCACAAACCGATTACCAAACATTACAAAAATTCTTGCATAAAAGGCACTTTTTTAAAAGAATGCTGGTGTCACTAAAGTGCTAAAATGCTTTTTGAGTATGCTGGTGGAATGGCATGAAGGTGTATTTGGTCCCAAGGTTTATACTAATGGTAATGATATTGTAATTATTTAATATATTTTACAAATTAATTTGCTTAATTTCATTCTGGAAACTAATTCTGTGCCATGAAAAGTGAAAGTGAACCTGTGTTACCTTACTTATCAATTCACAGTGTTATCAGTGTTATCAAAAAATAGATAAGTGGTCTGAGCAATGGTGGATGTGTAGTGCAGTTTGAAAAAACCCCAAAAAATGGTCTCTGGGGAGCTGACAGTTTGCAGTCCTGATGAAAACTATGACAGCTGTGGCCACAACAATGCAGACTCATTATTCCACAATCACAATATTTGACCGTTGCCACAATGATGTACAAACAAAGGCAGCCGCACTAATGAAGCTGGGATGGAGAGTAAGGGGCATAAAGGTTGTCATTTGAAATGCTTAGATAATTGTTGCAGCTGCTAGCTCACAACTAACCCTGCTGTTACATACAATTGGATTTTAATATATTTGTTACATATAAGTGGAGAAATTCTCTTGTTTCAAGTATTCAACAAGCTTAGAAAATCTAGAGGGGGAAGTGAATGAGAAGCGCTCTACCCTCTCTTAAACACCATCAATGTGCCATTTAGCAAGGCACCTGACCTTGTCAGGTGCTCCAGTGGAGCTGGTCGGTAGCTAAAATCAGAAAAAAATATTTTATGCTTGACACCACCCGAATGTGAATGTGTGTAATCGAGCAAGTGTGAAGCAGGGTGGGGCTCAACAAGAGTATATAGCCACACTTTCCTTGGTTAAATAAATGTGGAAGAATAGCAGTAGTAGCCAAATACAGTAGAAGGGATGCTGCGCTGCCTTCTGCCTCCTCACACCTCCAGCTGCCTGCCCTACAGCCATCCGCAAATATGAATCATCCGTCAGCACTACACAGTGCAAACCACTCCTCAACTATACAGTACCCCATCAATCTGCATTTGAGACACATTGCTTTAGATTAATGAGGAGTGGTTATGGAAAAGACACAAGGGAGTTTAATATTTGTTTAGATACATATGTCCTACTGCAATTGGAAAATCTGGACTGCTTATTCACGATAAAACTAGATTCATACGTATCTGGTTTAATTTGTCAGTTAACATGTCCTCCTTCACCACTGGTAATAGTGTCATACAACATTGTGCAAATGACCACTTGCTTGGCAAAGGCTAGAATACAAGGGGGAGTAGAGGATTTGTGATGAGAAGGCATTTCCCTAAAGAATGCCCGATATTAAAAAATGACAAAGACCATGCAGAAAAGAGTAATTGAATGCTGCAGATAAGTTAATTTCATAAATAAGTGGGATTCCTTGTGCACAAGAAATAATGAAGGCTCATGAAACATTTTATGAGGAATGAACTTTTATACATACATTTGCTCACCCTGCTTTCATCTTTTGGAATAAGCAGTATATGTACAGAGTAGGGTATATGGAAATAAAAACACAATGTTCCTCTCCGCGCTCTCTGGAACTCTCTGGAGCTCTGACTGAAAGACCTTGTTCACTTAATGAGATTGCAACACTGTGATTCTCAACCCTTGACAGGAGACTTGGCAGGTTCTCGTTGAGCCTGTCCAATACTGTAAGCACTTCTCTCAATTTCCTCTAAAGACTGGCTGTCGAGACTGCACACAGGCCTCAGTGCGTGGGGTCTTGCTGTCGCATTCCTTTGTCTGAACTTCAACAACTGTATTTTCAATGTGTGGGGACCTCGATATTTGTGACTAACTCGAGCATGTACGGACACTGACAGGTTGTGCTGATGTGGCAGTGGCCTACAGTTTATGACAAGATTGTAGCTAGGATGAAGTCAGATTAAATGTATCCTACAACCTTTCACACACAGTTACGTTACAGTATGCTGGATCAATCCTGTGAGCGATGGAATTCAGGTGCTCCCCACTCTGTAACACCACTGTACACCGTGAGTGGACTGAGTGTTTCTGTACGTCCAACAACTCCAACAGAGATAGTCTTCTCTATAGCGGAGCGCATCCTGTCAGTTTCAAGAGTCGCATTTAATCTCCCAGTTATTCATTCATATCATATCAATAATTTAAACTTATCAACTAAATGGTTTTGAACAAAGACCTTCAAGACTGGTGAAAAAATAAGTGGTCTCCAGCTGTTATTTCAATGTGTCTGATACATAATTTGATCATCCATCCATCCATCCATTATCTATACCGCTTATCCTTAGAGGGTCGCGGGGGGCTGGAGCCGATCCCAGCTGACATTGGGCGAGAGGTGGGATACACCCTGGACTGGTTACCAGTCAATCACAGGGCTGACCGGATCACACTCGGAATTGGCAGATACCCAATGTTAAATGACTGATGAGGATCAGGGCCCAAAAAAACTTGATCTTCCCTAAATAAAACCTCATCAAATCAGGCATGCTTATATTTCTTGCTCATTATGATGGACATGATGATGCATCTGACCTGGACAAACATGGGTTCATGCCATGTTTAGATCTTACAGGTGGAAGAAGATGTCAGCTCTTTTCAACAATGTGAAAGTGTTTGTTTTACATATATGTCCAAGTTTTTTACCATCAACTGACATTATTTTCTTCCAAAAGAGCAATGATGCCAATATCAATGAAATTGCATTGTGCTTCCTGTCATATATGCACTTCCAAGCGGTCTCATGAAGTGCAAATATCTGCAGCTTCGAAAAAAACTCCCATGTCCTTTTACATACTGCTAGGAGGCTGACATGAATGTGTTTTCCTAGTCTGATCTTCCTTATTTACATAAACCCAATATGCCAGGAGCACTGCATAAACACTCTCATCAGCAGTACTGCGGGTGTTGTTGGACTGTCGCAATGAAGAGAGCTGAGCTTGATTTACCAGTCGATCTACATGCCAACTCTCACCTACGAGCTTTGGGTAATGACCGAAAGAGTGGCTGGGCTCAGACATTAGAGGGGAGCTCCATCACGTCGAAAGGAGTCAGTTGAAGTGGTTGTGTAAAGAATGAAAAAAGAGAAGTACAGGAGTACAGAAAGTACAGAAATTGTTGTGTTGCAGCCCCCCCAATTCCAGCATTGGAAGGGTGTGGCGACAGGGGGTGCCTGAAGCTGTTCAACCATCCGACAAACAGTTCTGGTGGAGTATACTGGTGCCTAAAGGATCTCCCCTGGATATCTCCCTTTAGAGGTTTTCCTGGCACATCTAACTTAGAAGAGACCCCACAGCAAATCACGCTGGGAGGATTACATGTCACATCTGGCCTGGGAATGTCTTGGGATTCCCCGGGAGGACATGGCAGGGGAGATGGACGTCTGAGCTACCTTACTCTTACTCTAAGTCTGCTGACAGTGTGACCTGGACTCGGATAAGCCTACAAAAATGGATGGAAAGGCAGGTTGGTGGATGGATGGATGGAGAGATTCACCCTGACATTTACCATGTTTGTCTTACAGGGTCTAAGAAAATCTTTTCACACTGACATTTTGAACTGTGTATCTCCTGGGTCACTTTGAAATGGTGAAGTTTTAAAATGGGAACAGAAAGACATTTTTAAACTTCTACACTTCTGGCAGTCCCAAACCCCTTAAGAAACGTATTACTGCCCACAAGCCACTGGACGATCCCATTAGATAAACACACACACAGAACGTCCCTGCTCACCCACCCCCCTCCCAAAAAATCAAAAATGCTTCCACAGGTCCCAAAAAAAAATTCTCCCTAGGCAGTCTCTCCTTCATACTCTCCTCTGCTTCAGAATTCCACAGAAAGCCCCATTTTATCTGCCTTCAACAGCAATTAAACAGGTTTCCACAGTTACAGAGAGGGGACAGGGAAGTCCCAAGGCAACCTCTACACCTTTTTGAGTTTTACACACATGCGTGCACACATGCAGATGCACACACATATTTGAACACTTCTCCCCATTGTATCATGCGTAACATCCCTCACGAACCCTCAGAGACACAGCTTGAATCCTTTGTAGTGCTCATTAGGAGAGTGTTAAGTCCAGCATGTTTCTCTAATCTAATCAGCTCTGTATCCCCCCCCCCCACCATCTCCTCTCTCTACCGCCGCCCCCCTCCCTGCTCTTAATCCTCTTCATTTGTCAGCTTTGAAAATAAGTGAGAGAAAGACACAGGCGAGGGAAAGTGAGTGAGTGAGCGGCAGAGATAGGGAGAGAAAGTGAGGCGAGATTGAAGGAAGTCCTTGAGATGAGAAAGCGTCTCTTGGGGGTTTGCTTAGATTGGAGAGGAGACAGGGAATTGGGATCAAAGAACATTCCATCGGTAAAGGTCTGGATGACACAATGTTGTAGGAGCAAACGCTGGCCAGTATTTCTTTAGGAAACTGATTTAAGATTGTTTAGTTTTTGGGGAATGGGACCTCGTGGACCACTCTGATGGGATGCAAATGAAAGCCTTTCAGTCCATCAGGGTTCCACTCCATCTTGTGTGAATAAGTGCCTCTAATCGCCACTTCCCCAATAAGTCTTTGATGAGGAAGGAAATGTATTAAATGGAGACATCACTGGTTAGCCTTCAGTTTTTCTGCCTTCATATCAAGGTCTAAAGCACAAACCCAATATTGACGAACACAATGACCCTATTGTTTTTCTATTGTTCGTTCCAGAACAATTACAAGAACAAACAGAACTTTTGATTTATCCACACTAGACTTAATTCAAATGGACGCTTCAAACAGATTTATCAGAGGCAAGAATAAATTAGTGTGTTTGTATACAGTGTCAGACTTGCAAATGAAGGTTGTCAAAATAAGGTATGAGGCCGCAGCTGTTTACTAAAGAGAACAGACAGATGAGAGAGCAAGACGGAGAGGAAAGAGCCAGAAAGGAAAAAAGAATGAGAGAGCGATGGAGACAAGAGATAGAGAGTCAAATCCGTGGGAACAGAAATACAGTTGCCAATTTCCTGTCGCCGACAGGCAGCAGTGTTGACAATGCCGGTTGACAGCCAGCTTTCCCTGGCCGTCACCCATTCATTCTGTATTGTAAATAAACAGTTTAAGGGGAAATGTCAGCCGAGAGACGGAAGAAGCAGCTCCGGCTATAATATCTCTTCCCTCCTCTCTACCGATGCAGCAGCCCAGTTGCCAGGCAAATGACGGACGCGGCAAGTAATGAGGATGGCACACACAACCTGCTCTGTTGGGGCTGACAGTAACAAGGGCTGACGCCATGGCGTTTAAAGGTCCCCAAGGCCTTGCGGTTTAAACCCCATGCTAAGACTATCTACTGTCATAGATAAATATCAGCTGCTGTCAAGGGAGTATGTTGTTTACAGACTCTGGCTGGGAAACAGAGAAGGCTAGCGTTCAAATCTACCTCAATGAGGAATATTCTGTAGCTGAACCATCCCAAAGATGATGTTCTTCACAGAGTGCATAAAT